>RJWJ010039777.1:0-14290 GCA_004363605.1 Indri indri | reverse complement strand
CCAATTGAGAAATCAGATTATCAACTCAGTTACAATTTTAAATAAATTAGAAGTGATTTGATTCAGAGTAAGAACTTGGAGTGCTTCCCTCTGAATAAAGCAAATCCTCTTGACCGTGTGGATTTTGTACTTGGTATTATCTGTTTTGCTTTTCAGGAACCTCTTTTGCTGTTAAAAGTGAATGCATTAGATAAGTCAGTCACCTTGGAGAAAGTGAGGTGTTATAATATTAGATTGATTTTCCTTCTGAAGTTATTTTTGTTCATAGAAAGACTGGCTAAAGAGTAGAGATAAGATAGAGGAGGTAGTGAGGCACATGTAACAGTATTTGTTACAGGTGTGGATGGGAACCTAACAAAGGAATGAACTTAAACATCACCCTGATTGCATTCCAAATCCTGTGGCAATAGGCTCGCTACCTCCTTCCTGCTTTGCTTCGAGAAAATAGAATTGACACCAGGGGCCACTACAGGAATTTTCAGTTTGTGTTCACAGACCAGCAGCAACTAAATTTTAGAAATGCAAATTCTCTGCCCCATCCTAGACCTATTAACTCAGAAACACTGAGGGTGGGCCCAGCAATCCATAGTGTAACAATCCCTCCAGCTGGTTCTGATGCAGGCTAATTTGGGACCCAAGGACCAACGCCAGTGGTGCTCAAGTCTAAACATATTAGAATCACTTCAGGAACTTCCCAGCCTACAAAATTCAACTATTTTAAGGTAAAAACAAAAGATTTTAGATGATTTCAGTGTTCACAAGGGTTGAGACCTGCTTCTCTACACCTTGTTAACAAGCACAAAGCAAAGCAAATCTCTGCTGCTTCCAAGTTATAATTTGAAAGCCTTCTGCTAGAGACTGGGTTTGTGTCCCCACACTTTCATATGTTGAAATCTTAACCTTCAGGGCACTGGTATTAGGAGGTGGGGCATTTGGGAAGTGATTAGGTCATGAGTGTAGAGCCCTCATGAATGGGATTGGTATCCTTGTAAGAGAGACCTCAGAGAGCTTACTAGCTCCTTTCTACTGTGGGAGGACACCACAAAAGGACAGCTGTCCATGAACTGGGAAGTGGGTGCTCTCCAGACATGAAATTGCTGGCACCTTGTTTTGGACTTCCCAGCCCCCAGAATTCTGAGAAATAAAATTCTGTTGTTTATAAGCCACACAGTCCATGGTCATCTTTGGGCCCTGAACTCTTTTACACTAAACTTTTACTGTGTTTGATACAGTGTGGAAGACATCTATTAAAATGTAATCTGTGAGAGCTGATATCTGGAATTAATATATATTAACATATTTTTTCATACTAATTTAGTAGTTCTTCCATAGCAGTGCTTCTCAAACATCAGCATGCATCGGAATCACCTGGAAGGTTAAAGCTTGCTATGCCCTACCTCCAGAGTTTCTAATTCTGGTCTACAGAAGAGCTCAATAATTTGCATTTCTAACAAATTCCAGGTGAGCCAGAGTTACTGGTCCTGGGACTATGAAAACCATTACTATGAAGAAAGAAGGGCCTTGATAA
Source organism: Indri indri (assembly GCA_004363605.1). Classification (NCBI taxonomy): domain Eukaryota; kingdom Metazoa; phylum Chordata; class Mammalia; order Primates; family Indriidae; genus Indri; species Indri indri. Next base: position 12,762 of record RJWJ010039777.1, on the reverse strand, counting down.
ATGGAATTGAGAACAAATAAGTTTGCTGGAAGGAGAAGGAAAACATGAAACTCTTCCCCAAATGGGAGACCTGAGCAACAGGGAGGCCACCCTGCAGTAAAGATGTAGAAGGATAGCCTTAATAGGGAGTCTGATTGAATCTAAAATCATGTGATTATGAATAAAATAGCTTAACTGATGACATTAACTTCTGGTTTCCAAGTATTTATCCAGTGTTTAAATCTGAAGATCAAATTCTTTTACATTAAACACTTTTGAAAAAATGATATAACTCTCAGATGCATCTAAATTTAGGAAAAATGAAACATCCTTTCATAGGTCTGCTACTCCCAGTTGTATAAATTGATTCAGGTGGCAAAGAGTACATGGGAAAAGTGCACAGAGCTGCATTCTAGCAAATTCCAGCAACTGTTCAGCTTTCCATGTGATAATAGCAAACATATTCCTGTAATACTGATGGAAAAATCTACAGATAGGGGTGTTGTCAGCAGATCGTTGTGATTTGAAAACATAGCACTTCTAAAAAAAAAAAAATCAGCAGTTGTTAGTGTACTTTTTATTTTCTTATTCGTTTTGTAAACTCCTGTCTAGGGCACAGTATAAATTTTTAATCCAAGGTACTATCATGTTGATAATAAGCCTTGGGTCTTCCTATGTAGAAACAATTACTGCTTTTCCAAGTGTCCTCAAATTAGTTTGGTGCATTTACTCTGAAGGTTATGCAAAGGGAGGGGGGCCCCTAAGAGATGCAGCTGGCATATTTAAATCCTTAAGGAAATTATGAAAGCTCTTGTAGAAACTATTCACTGGAAAGGAAGAAAGGACCAAGTTTTCTGAAAACCTTTTGCTCTGTTAAGAACACATTTAGTGACTACATCTATTATGAAGGAATATTGCTAGCAAAAATCCTTCTATCAAGAAATATAATGGTGCCCATCAAAGAAACCATGAAAGGTCTCAGCTGAGTCTTCATATTTAGACAATAATATGAAGAAATATTTTAAAAATGTGTTTAACTATCATTAAATGCAGAATTTTCATGTACATGAAATGATCGTGTTTCACAAAAGCATAGTAATGTGTCTGCAGAATGGCCCCTCTTGCTCTACACAGTGTTCTGGGAGATTTTCCTCCAAAAACATTTCTTCATTCATTTACTCTGTGAACCGTATTAAAAGTTGATGTACAACTGAAATGGGCATGTAATAGGTTGGCTGCAAGGGACAGTGTTTTGGAGCCACTTACTTAAACCACACATCAGTTTAAATGGGGCTGGCTCATGTATTACTTGGCATTGGGAACAATTTTTTTTTTTTTCCTGGAAATAGTCGCATTTACTCAGACATTCAACCTTGTCCTCAAATTTGGTTCCTGCATTCAGCATAGTGACAGCATAGGAACAGAAGTAGCTGCCTATCAGACAACATTGCCAAGTTTCAGGGTCCCCAGGGAAAATATCTTGAGTAGAACTCTCCAGAATATTTCCTAATTTTGATGCTGTAAAACAGTTAGTATTCAGCTCAGGCTGATAGGCAATTCCTGTATTCACGCCATACTAGGTGTTATACTATAGAAGGCATAAAAACATGCTTCAAGCAGTATGTTTTCCTTCCTGGCATTTAGGAGGAACTAAATGTGGGGAGTTGTAAATGTCACTCTGGATTTGCTTGTTTTCTATGGCAGAGGGTTATTTGTTAAGACCATAAAGATACTTTTGTGAATGGTACCTTATAAAATAAAAGAATATTATTACCTCTCTTTCTGTTACTGTTCCTCCTTTTCAGCATAATATACTTCTGATCTTGGTGTAAATGTCATATTGTGTGAATATGCAAACATCACATCCGCCTACATATGTTCTGTTGCTTAGTAATTCTTGGCACTGGAGCACAGTGAATTCTGTGCCTAATAAATGAGATATCCATCAGAATGAAAAATGAACTATGTTGGTCTCCTGAATAATATGTCTGTATTTCAGATTTTAGTTTTGTAAGTAGGTTGCATTGTAAAGAAATTTGGAAAGAAATTGAATGCAAGACTAACATTTACTTATGCATCAAATAATGCCCACCATTTCTCAAGACATAGGCCAATATTTCAAAGTGTTTATTTAAAGATGTACAGATTTTTAGCTTTATGATGTTTTATTTGAGAAAATTAAGATTTACTTTTTAAGAATCTGTAAAAAATCTTATGTAGTAAAAAACCTATATTCAAGAGTGAATACTAGACTTATGTCTTGAAGATCAATGAATTGCCTTCACTTTATTATAACAACTATAGTCACCCTTTTCAAGTCTGAGCCCACCTCCCTTTCTAATTCATAAGTCTCTGCAACATGAGGTTTTCTGTAGGGATTCACCTGCTTAAAATAATTGAATTGAAAAAGTGTCTCTATTAACACAATTTATTATCTCTCTGAATTTGAAGGACACTATCTCTTAAAAGCTAATTAAATATGCCTTTCTCTAATGATGATTTTGAATCCACCAAACAGGGCAGAGATGTCATATTTTACAATGTCATCCTTCCCTAGTAGATGTTCATTTCAACATTACTGTTTTCTTAATCCTTACCTTGTGTTAAAGACCAGGGACACAAAGATTAAAAGATACTACCCCTCTCATTTAGGAGCTCATGCTCTTGTGAAAGAGATAGATAATCACTTTGTTACAGAAATTTTGACAGAGGCACCAAGAAACAATAGATATCACACAACGAAGGAGATACAGAATCAGTTCCAAAAGAGAAAGAATCAATTAGGTGACTCATAAAACTCTCACTCATGTCGAGGAAACTTAAAAAAAAAAAAAATGTTAGGATATTGAAGGAAGGAATAGGTTTGGAGAATGTTGTTAACATGTTTTGAGTCACAACCTCTCCCAAGGGGAAGGTGTGTGGGGTGTTCCCCACTCTACCTCAAATCAATAGAAGAGGATTTAAAGAGACCACTAAGAATTTGAGACATGGGCTTTGCAGCTTTAAGGATGAGTGCAGAGTACACTGCCTGGCAAATTGAAACAATAAGTGCACTTCAGCTCCCTCAGTTTGCAAGGTCTTCAGTAGATCAGCCATCTATTACATCATGGGATAAAGCCAACATAGTTACCTTAATTAGGTACAGATTTTACATCCCATAGAGTAAAACTATGAGTGGTATTATATAGCCAAGTTATTTGTATTTCAGCTGTAGCTCTGTGCTTCTATGCCCTTGCCTAAGCTATAAATGCTAACACCCTAGTCTTTCTCTGCATATGTTTTCTCTCAGGTATTTTACTTCTCATAGCTTCAGCTTGGGTTGATGTTTTACAAGTCTTTATCAGTGCACTCCAGACTCATATCTAATGGCATATGCAACCTTTCTGACTGTCTCTCTCATGGGTACCTCACATTTCCAGATATGCTGCCTGAACTAACTTTTTAAACCATGCTTCAATTTGCTCTTCTTTTCATGTTCTCTGTCTTATGTACAGGACACAAATATCCACCCAGCTGCCACCAAATCTAGGAAACTGAGAGTCACCTTTGATATTTCAGTTACTCCTTCACTCTTCAAGTCCTATAAATTACTACATAATGTTAATTCAACTTCATTACAACTAGTATAGTTCAGACTTTTCATCCCTTGCCTAGACTCTCACCTAACAACTTTCCTGCCTCCATTCCCATTCCACTAAAATTTATTCTTAATAACATTTGTAGAGTAAGGTTTTTACAAACAAAAATCTGAACATGATTAAAAATCCTCCAGTATCTTATTAAAATCCAAGCTCTGGAATATGGTAAATAAACAATTGCCTTCTTGAACTTGACCCTGCCTACATTCTACTCAGATCTTCTATTACACTCTGTCTTTTATTTTATCCTCATGCAACTTATAAACATCCGTAGTTCCCATTTATATCATGCTTATGTCTCTTCTGTGTTCCTGTGCTCATGCATTTTATTTGCCTAAAATGCCCTCTCCACTGCTACTCACATTTGTAGATTAGCATGGCTATTAATGCTGTGAAGTTTTCACTGAATGTCCAGTGTGGAGTGGTAAAATTTACTCTGAACACTTTTATTTTTAATGTTGCACTGTCAGAATTTTTGTATTTATTTGGGTCCTCTGCCGGACAGTGTTACTTTTGAATCTCCATTGCATAACTACTTGGTAATATTGTAGTTATTAGATTGATGAATAAATGTATAAATAAATGTCTACTGGTCTTGCTTGACATTTTTTACTCCACATGTACACTTTCTATGAAGGGGCAGACAGGTGATATTTGAACTAGTGGGCTACACAGACACTCTAGAGGGTTTATCAGATTGAATATGCCAGTGCCATGATGGAAGTAGCATTTGAAGATTATACTTTGAAATTATTTGTGATATGGGTGAATAGAAAGGGATATGAGTCAAGAACAACAGTTAGGCAACCTTGGCAGTTTTTCAATATGAGCATATTTAAAGTTAAAGTGGAAAAGGAAATAAGTAGGTTTGAAAGATGCCATCAAGAAATAAATCAGCCAGGAAAATCAAGTACATCAGCTGTAAGTGGTAGTGAGGAAAAAAAAGTCCTAAATTTTGAGAATGCTAAACCATATGATTTGTGACTTCTTAGCCAAGATGGAATGAGAAAAGATGTATAATCTCCCTGGAATTGGAAAGACACTAATCTATATAGAATTAGCATTATACGCATTTAAATTTGTAGAGTTCTACTTCTGCTTTGATGGAGTAACTGGTATTGGTCCTGCCCTGCCACTGCAGAAAACTAGAAAAGTAAGCCACATATTAATATAAAACAACTGATTTCAGGTTGGACAACAGATAATATAGAGACCTAAGAGAAGGAAACAAGTGAATTGAACTCGATGACATCCCTGGCTTTCTTTTTGGAGTCATTTTCTGAACCATAGTATAGGAAGCACTCAGGAGAGAAAGGGATCATAATTTGGTGGCTAGGGGTTGTGATGAGGTGGCTTAAATCTGCAAGACAGAATGCCAAAGGGCAAGAAAGTAGAAAGAAAAAGATTTCCTGACAATGCCCAGGAGATGCCATTAATTTCTTGCTGGGTAATAATATATGCGTGTGCAAGATTAAACTTCATGAGGCCAGCTATGAACAACTAAAAGGGAAATGTAAGTCAAACAATTCCCAGGCTCACACAAAACTAGGATACCTCATTGGAGAACTAAGGCATTCTGTAGTATTCCAGAAAGGTGGAGCCAGACTACATTTGAGTAAAGACTACCCTACATAAGCCTAAAGAAATCTTAAAAACATGTCATGAATATATCAGGCTGATCCATGAGTAAAAAGGAAAGAATACTTCACTGAAATGAATAATACTTAGATAAATATTACAGAAAAACTTAAAATGCAAAACTGATTCAAAGAAAAAATCAACAAAAGCCAAAAAATAGAAGTAGCAAAATATAAAAATCAAAATAAATTTAAAATTAAATTATTTAATAAATAAAATAAGTATAATTTAATAAATAAAATTTAAATATTTAAGAATGTAAAAAGGGCAAAAAGTAGCAAAAAAAGCAAAACTGACTCAAGAAAAGAAATTTAAAAATAAATAGCTTTATGCTTAATAAGAAAATTGAATTCATAATTAAATGTCTCCATGAAGAGAATTCTAGTCATAGATGGCATCACTTATGAATTCTATCAAAAGTAAGGAAAAAAATAATACCAGTCCTACACATTCATTTTTCAAAGAATATAACAGCAGTGAATATGTCCCAGCTCAGTTTATACAGGAAGCACAAACCTGATACCAAAACTAGGCAAAGACATTATTACATGAAAAGAAAATTAGAGACTGACATTCTGATGAACTTAAATTAGATGCAAAAATTCTTAACTTTATATCAGGAAATCAAATCCAGCAATATATCAAAAAGATAATAAATCATCACCAATTGGGATTTACACTAGTTATGCAAAGTTGAGTTGAAGATTTATTAATATAATTTATTATTAATATAATTTACCATATTAATACAATTAAGGAGAAAAAATCTAGAAGGTCCTAGGTTAGGATTCAGTAAACTCCAGCTAGTAGGCCCCCCACTTATTTTGTCAATAAAATTTTATTGGAACCCAATCACAATACTTTAAGTATGGTTTATGGTTATTTTGTGTTACAATGGTAGAGTTGAATTTCTGCAACAGAGAGCCTATAACTTGTTAGTTTAAAATATTTACTACCCAGCATTTTAAGAACAAATTTGTCAACCCATGGACTAAGTAGTGGGAGAAGGGAGAGAGGAGAGACAGTTGCAGGGAGATAGGGTAGGAAAGAAGTTGAGGGAGAGATTATACAGAGATTGAAAAAGAAGAAATAAATTGTCTTTATTTCAGACAACATAATCATGTACAAAGGAAATCCTGGCTACTTTACAAAAGTGCTACTAAGATTAGTAAGTGAAAGTTACAAGATACAAGATCTAGTTTTAAAAATGAGAATTTTGAATATATTAGCCACAAACACTTGAAACTTAAACACTTAACAAATGATACCATTTTATGATAGCATTGAAAAACACCAAAGACTTAGGCATAAATTATTTAACAAAATATTTACATGACCTATAAATTAAAAATAATTAGAAAATGTTAACAGAAATAAAATAAAATATAAATAAATGAAGAGTTATACCATGTTAATGGATTAAAAGACTCAGAATTGTTAAAGGTGGTAATTTTCTGCAACTGATCTATGGATCCAATCCACTACAAATTTAACCCACAAGCAGGCTTGCTTTTTTTTGGTAGATATTGATAACCTGAATCAAAAGTTCAAAGAAAAGCAAAGTTGGAGAACTTACACTACCTAGTTTCAAGGCTTACTATAAAATTACATTAATGGAGTGAATAGTGGTATTTAGGGTAAAAATTAATGAAATAGAAGAAGAAATCCAGAAATAGACCATTTTTGACAAGAAGACTTACATTCTGCTTGAAGTTCAAGGTACATACAGAAACTCAGCAAGTATTACATTTCTTGTGCAATACCATTAAATATCTGTCCATCAATGACATACATGCTTAACATACATGTTAAATGTAACAATGTGCTAGGAATTTATAGTATCCCCCATCATTTAATGTATTTGACTTAGCTATGATTCCAGTTAGATGCTGTGTTGGTAATTTGATTATATGATGCCAGATAAACATAAATGCTTTAAATGGAAATATAAAGGATAAATATTTAAGATTTTCCCAACCAACAATTCAGAGATTTTACATTCTTACAAAAAGGTATCCTGTTATGTTGAACACTTAAATATAGTGCACAAAAATGGTCTGTGATTTCCATGCATACAACTTGAGATTATTAGAATTATTTTTGAAATATGAATGTAATGTGAGTATGGAAGCCATATTAATAGAATTTTTAGAAATATTCTTCTTTTCATATACTTATAGTTGCAAGAACAATTTACTTAACATATTACCAACTGTGATTTTAATAAAGAGATTATCTTGAAAGCAACCAGAGAACAATACTTTATATTCAGAGGAAAAGCAATATGAATCATGGCCAACAGCTCTTCAAAAACAGTGGAGAGAGGGGAGGTGTAAAATGGCTGACTAGAGACATCACTGCCTGACTGTCCTAGAGGGAAGGAAGGGTTTCAGATAAAGGAGGGGGGGAGGTGCAGCTTAGGCATAGATCATGGACAGAAGAGCTAGAACCTGTTAGAGATCTTTTAGAGGAAAATTGTAAAGCAGAAAAGGAAAAGGATAAAGGAAAAAAAGAACTCAGCAAGGATCAAACCCAGAGAAGCTTGGAGCCCAGTGAAAGGGTAAGGGGGAGTCCCTTTCTCCTTCCCACACTCCTTTGGTGATCAGTGGAATGCCAAGTTACTTGGAAGCTTTACCAATCCACATGCCCAAGCACTGCGGCAACCATGGATTTGTGGGGAGAACTTGTGTGAACCCAGAGCTTGGACATTCCATGCAGGGCTCCCCTCCAAGGAGAGTGACCAGAGAGCCAGCTTTCTCCCGTTCCAACTCGTATCCTTCCCTGTGCCTCCCCACCTCACTGCAACTGGGAAAGCAGTTTGAGCTGAGAATTTGGCAAGCAGCTGCCTTTCCCCCGCTGGCACTGGCACAAGCTTCAATGTGAGGTTCCCACAGAGAGTGGGGCACATGCCTTTCCCCTTGAGGAACTGCAGTGGACCAGGGGTGCCCAATCTGGGAGCTGCCTGCATTTCTCAGAGATGCATGCCAGCATATCAGACATGTAGGCCAGATCCCGTGTCCCCAGGACTCAAGCAGGTTGCTGGGGGAGAGAGGGGGGAGACTTGTGAGTTGGACTCAGGAGGTGAGGGAGCACACATGGGCAGAACTGATGGGAGAATAATGTAGGGGTCAGAGATGCGGTGATCTGGGAGAGCGCCCATTCCCCCCTGCCTAGGTGACTGGCCATCAGCACCCATGCTGGTGGAACAGCCCCTCTTATGGGTGGCTCTGCCTGTGAAATCCTCAGAACAAACTCTGAAGCTCTCACTGTGCCTGAGCCCAAGGCTCTGCCTCTGTAGCATCCAGGCCTACAATGGGCCTGCTACTCCACCCTCGAGACTCAAGAGTTGTGCCAGATCCCCAAAACCGCACTACTGAGTCCCCACCACTACTACTAGTCTGGAAGAACCTCCCTAAGGTTCTGCACTTCACTCAGGAGCCCCCATCACTGAGCAGCCATCACTCCTGGACTTGATTTGGAGAGTCACCAGCAAAGGAGAATAATTACTCTGCAATCTGATTACTCAGGGCTGAGAGAAGAGGAGCCAGATGGGAAGAAATCCACAAAAGAACCCTGGCAACATAAAAAAACCAAAATAGTTTGACACCCCTAAGGGAACACAATGGACTCAACCAACAAGGAAATTGCCAAAAAGACAGAAATGAAATTCAGAATATGGATGGCAAATAAGATGATTGAAATTGAAAAGAAAGTTGAAAACCAACAAAAATAAGCCAAAAATTTTTCAGAAAATCAATGAAAAAAATGAAAAAGTCACTGGAGAGTTAGACAACACAAGAATGGATATAATAGAACTTAAAGAAAGGAAAGAGTCATTTAGGGAATGTCAAAACACAGCAGAAAGCTTTAACAACAGGCTAAGCCAAGGAGAAAAAACAATCTCAGAGCTTGAGGACAAGGGTCTCAAGATAACCCAGTCATTTAAAGAGGCAGAGAAGAGTATAAAAAAGTCTGAGCAATCATAGCAAGAGACACAGGACTATGTGAAGTGAACTAGCATTTGAATTATAGGTATCCCTGAGGGAAAAGAAGAAAGAGTTAAAAGCATGGAAAACCTGTTTAACAAAATTACTGAGGAAAACTCCTCCGGTATTGCCAGCAATTCAGACATACAGATACAAGATGGACATTGAACAAACAGGAAGATTCATAGCAAATAGGTCATCTTTAAGACACATAGTAATCAAACTGGCCAAAGTCAAAATGAAGGAGAAAATTCAAGCAGCAAGAAAAAAGCATCAAATAAACTACAAAGGAAAACCCATCAGGCTAACAGCAGACTTCTCAGTGGAAACCTTACAAGCCAGAAGGGATTGTGGTCCTATTTTCAATCAACTTAAACAGAACAACTGCCATCCTACAATTTTGTATCCCATACAACTTAGTTTCACAATAGACAGATAAATTAAGTCTTTTCCAGGCAAGCAAACATTGAGGGAATTTGCCATGACCAGATCTGCTCTGCATGAAATACTCAGTACTATATGCAAATCAGCACCACAGATTCCAACCAGTGTAAATTCACCTAAAAAACACCCAGTACTACAACTTTTATAGAACAATAGAACAAGAGGCAGAACAAAATAAAAAAGGACTACCTTACAGGATGAACAGACCAACATCCTACATATCATTGCTGTCAATTAACAGTCAAAAACTAAATGCCCCTCTCAAAAGACATAGGCTGGCTGAATGGATGAAAAAACACAATCCAAGTATCTGCTATCTCCAGACAACACATCTAAACAACAAGGGTGCATGCAGACTCAATGTGAAAAGATGGAAAAAAATATTCCATGGAAATGGAACTAAAAAGAAAGCAGGTGTAGCCATTCTCATATCAGATAAAATTGACTTTAAGCAAACAAAGGTAAAGAAAGACAAAGAAAGTAATTATATAATGGTAAAGGCAGCAATTCAATAAGGAGATATAACAATCCTAAATATATATACAGCCAACACAGAAGCTCCAAGGTACATGAAATGAATTTTACTGGAGCTAAGCAAAGAAATAAATGGCACCACCATAATTACCAGGGACCTCAAAACCGCATGTCAGAGCTTGACAAATCGTCAAAGCTGAAAATAAAGAAACAATGTACTTGAACCAAACTCTATGTCAAATTGACTTAACAGGTATTTACAGAACATTCTATCCCCAAAATACAGAATACACATTCTTCTCAGCAGCACATGGGACATTCTCCAAGATTGATCATATCTTAGGCCACAAAACGGTCTCAACAAATTTAAAAAAGTGAAAATCATACCATGTACGTTCTCAGACCACAGCAGCATAAAACTAGAAATCAATGACAAGAGAAATGCTCAAATCTACACAAAATCATAGAAATTAAACAACCTGCTCTTGAACAGTTATTGGGTCAAGAATAAAATTGAGATGGAAATCCAAAAATTCTTTGAACTGAACAACAAAAGGGACGCAAGCTATCAAAATCTATGTGACACAACAAAACCATTCCTCAGAGGAAAATTCATAGCCTTAACTGTCTACATCAAAAAGACAAAAAGATCACAAATTAACAACCTAATGTCACACCTCAAGGAAATAGAAAAGGAAGAACAAACCAAACCAAAAAGCCAACAGAAGAAAAGAGATAACAAAAGTTAGAGGAGAACTAAATGAACTGGAGAACAAACAACACAAAGAATTAATGAAACAAAAAGTTTGTTCTTTGAAAAGATAAAAAAAAATGGTCAGATGTATTCCTAGATTAACCAAAAACAGAAGAGAAATGATCCAAACATGTTCAATTAGAAATGAAAAAGGTGGCCCTACAACTGATACTGCAGAAATACAAAACATCATCCATGAATACGGTGTAAATTGCTGTGTGCATAAAATAGAGAACGTAGAAGAAATGGACAAGTTTCTGGAAACACACAACCTCCCAAGACTCAATCAGGAAGAAATAGAACCACTGAACAGACCAATAATGAGCAGTGAGATCAAAACAGTAATAAAAAACCTCCCAACAACAATGGAAAAAAGCCAAGGACCACATGGAGTCACAGCCAAATTCTATCATACCTACAAAGAATACATGGTACCTAGGATGCAGAAATTATTCCATAATATTGAGAAAGAAGGAATTCTCCCCAAATCATTCTATGAAGCCAGTATCACCCTGATGCCAAAGCCAGGAAAGAACATTACAAAAAAAGAAAACTACAGACCAATATCCTTTATGAATATAAATACATAAATCCTCAATAAAATATTAGCAAACCAAATTCAACAGCATATCCAGAAAGTATTCCACTGTAACCAAGTGGGCTTCATCCCAGGGATACAAGGATGGTTCAACATTTGTAAATCAATAAATGTGATTCACCACATAAACAAAAGCAAACTACATTTTTAAAGTGCAATAAGGATATAAGTCAATAAGCATTCTATAATCAGTAAAATTATCTTGCCAAAAAACTCATAACTTCAAGCTTCAGCATTTGACTTTGTTTCCTCTACTTGTTTAATAAGCAATCGAAGTTTATTCTTAGCAATTATGGAAATAAGTCCCGAGTTTACAGACTGGACAGGAGCCTAAAATGTATACTCTCATAGGGTGGTTCTAAGCATGACCCTCCTGACACTGAGTTTATTTGTAAAATGAAGCATAATGTATATAATAAACTCTAGGCAAAGAAATCATGTTAGAGGTAAAATGTCTCCTTGGTAAGAAGAATATTTGTGGAAATAAATACAGTGTATTAGACTTTCAGTACCTTAACATTAAACATCTGATGCACTCCACCAACTTTGCATTCTCTGAACCCTTGCTCACAAAGTATACGGTTCTCAAATAATTAAGTGGTTTTCCATCTACATCTGCCAAGAAGAAAAATACGACAGCTATGCTCACACAAGTCTTGTATCTCATTTAGCAGTATCATTTTGTTGTTGTTCTTGTTGTTAAATTAATTAACTGACATTCTAATTGGTGTATCTGTTTCTTAGGAGCTTGGTTAACATGAGTTGTCTTGTGAAACATTATCATAATTGTATGACTGAATGATCAATTTTCTGATCCTTTAAGACTTCTCTGAAACTGATCAATTTTCTGATCCTTTAAGACTTCTCTGAAACCTGATTTCCCCATCCACAGAAATCTATAGATTAATAAAACCCTACACTCCTCTGTCTTTATTTTTTAACTTTTTATTTTACATACTTTTAAACTTACAGGATAGTTGAGAGAAGAATCAAAGCAACTCTTGTTACATCATTTATCCAGATTTAGAAATTATACATATTTTCCACCATTTCTTTTATCCTTTTCTCTCTATATAACATACAGGTATAGATGCACATGTGTGCATACACAAGCACTTTTTTCTAATGCTGTATTGGAGACTTCATGGTCCCTTTCCCCTAAATATTTGTGTGTATTTCTTAGGAAAATGTGTATTCTCACATGTAACAGTACAATTCTAAAATCAGGAAAATTAACATGTTAATTCAATA
>RJWJ010039776.1:0-14296 GCA_004363605.1 Indri indri | reverse complement strand
AAAAAAAAAAAAAAAAAAAAAAAAAAAAAAAAAGATGGGTATTGGGTTTACATGTCATTGTTATACTTAATGACTTATATCTGTGCAGCATAATTTTTTGTGGTCTGTAGAGGACATTTCAGGTCATATGTAGCCCAGAGCTGGGAATGTTTCCTTGCTGTTTTGTTCTGAGAACATGCCTGGGCTTGCACGGGAGCCAGGGCGCCCTGACCCTGCAAACAGGAGGGGCTAGAGAGCTTCGGATGCAAACATCGGCTCTCCGGAAACGAAACAACAAGGTATAGGGCGTGTCGAATTGGGACAATGAGGGAACAAGGAAATTGGGTGGGACAGTTGCCAAACAGGCTGTGTTATAAATAAAGACGCTGCAGCAGGAAGGCACTGCAGTCTTGTACCGTCTTTCTGTGTGTATGTCTCTTTGTCTCTCTGTGTTCATTCCTCGTCCCTAGGCGGGCCACGACAGTGGTCTACTACATCATAATAAAATAAATTTTTTAAAACTACAGTAATTTATAAGGAAATTTAGTAAGGTGTTTTGTCAGGTTCTCCAGAGAAACAGAATCAGTGGGATATATATAGGTAAGCAGACACCAAATAGGTAAGAGGAGATACATCATGGGGATTTACTCACAGGATTATGGGAGCTGAGAAATCCCATGATACGCTGTCTGGCAGCTGGAGAATCAGCAAAGAAGCCAGGGGTGTAATTCAGTCCAAGGCCAAAGGCTGCCAGGCAAGGTTGGGGCACAGGGGGCCTGCTGGTGTAAGTCCCAAAGTCCACAGGCTGGAGAATCAGGAGCACTGATGTCCAGGGCAAGAAAAGAGCGATTTCCCAGCTCAAGAAAGAATTTGCCCTTTCTCTGCTTTTTTCTATTCAAGCCCTCAATGAATTGGATGATGCCATCTTCTTTACTTAGTCTACTGATTGAAATACTAACCTTTTCCAGAAACTCCCTGACAGACCCACCCAAAAATGTGTTACCAGCTATCTGGTCATCCCATAACCTGGTCAAGCTGACACACAAAAAAACAATCTCAGGTGTTTTTCTACTATCAATAACCATCTTGAAAATAGGAGGAAGTAATATTATATTCATATTGATGACAAAAACATAAAATACTTGAGTAAATAATAAGTAAATAAGAGAGGCACAGGATCCACATTTGTAAAAAATCTTGAGAGCTAAAATAATATCTGAAAAGAAAATACACTCTGTTCTTGGAGTTAATATAAAATGCCAGTTCTTTCAAATTTCACATATAAGTTTGATATAGTATAACTCAAACCAGAATCTCTATAAATATTTATGGAATTGTACAAAATAAGCTGAAAGTTTATATGGAAGAAATAGTTATTCAAGAATGGTCAGAAATAGAAAGGTTACTTGTTTTATATTAGGTGTTGAAAAATATGCTAAAGCCATTTTAATCAGCAATGGGTATCTTGGTATCAGCAAAAGGACAGACAATAACATTAAGAAACATTAGCAAAGAGGATAAAGAGCATGTAAATAGCTTTTTATGCTAGTGAAATACACTCGCAAAAAGATGGCTTATTTAATTAATGATGCTGATACAACTAACTCCACATCTAGAAGAAAATTAAGTTGGATCCTTATTTTATACTATATGTAAAAAAATTCCAGACAAATTAAAGACTCAATTGTGAAAAATGAAACAATGAAAACCCTTAAAATAGGCCGGGCATGGTGGCTAATGCCTGTAATCCTAGCACTCTGGGAGGCTGAGGCGGGAAGATCGCTTGAGCGCAGGGGTTTGAGACCAGCCCAAATGAAGCAAGACCCCACCTCTACCAAAAACAGAAAAAATGTTACCCAGGTGTGGTGGCACACACCTGTAGTCCCAGCTACTCAGGAGGCTGAGGCAGGAGGATTGCTTGAGCCCAGATGTTTGAGGCTGTGGTGAGCTATGATGATGCTACTGCACTTTAGCCTAGGCATCGAAGTGAGACTCTGTCTCAAAAAAACCCAAAAAACAACTCTTAAGATAAAATTCATAGAGAAATACATATAGTACATGACATTTTTATCTAAGGCAAGAAAAAAGGCTAAAAAGCACTTATTATAATTTTTAAAGAATTTTATGGCACAAGATATAAAAATACCAGAAGTCAAATGGCAGATTAGAAAAGAATGTAAAAACAGATAAAGGATTGGTATGTATAATGAACCAGAGTTCTTAGAAGTTACTAGAAATACAACCTAATTAAAAAATGGACAAGGGGTCTGAATAGTCAGTTTATAGAAGGACAGATCCAACATACCAATAAACTTTGGAAAAGATGCTCAGTCTCACTAGTAGTTAGGGAAATGAATTAACAATGAGATGTAACATGGAAAAAATTAAAAAGTGATAATACTGCCATTGGACATATAAGGAAAAGGGTATGTCACATACATTATAGGGGGAAATATGAAGTTTTACTGTATCTATTCTTTGACCCAATAGTTCTACATGACAAAAGATACCATAAACAAACATAACTGGGAAAAATATCTGCAACCTATATAAAGAGAAAGAATTACAGAATATGTAGATACAGATATAAAGATTTATGTAAAATAATATAAAAGAGATGTAATGGAAGGAAAAATGGCCTGTAAAACATGAAATTGTACCAAACTTTGTGCATAAACAAACCGTTGTTATATTCATACAATGGAATATGCCCCAAAATGTAAAGGAACAAAACCAGCATGCAGCAACATGTATGACCCTCAAAAATAATGCTGAGTGAAATACCAGACACAAGAGTACATACTGTATGACACTGTTATATGAAGTTCTAGAATAAGAAAAACTAATCTATGGTGACAAGAATCAGAACAATAGTTGCTTAGAAGAAGACAGACCAGGAAGGGCATGAGAGAATTTTCTGAGGCAGTAGGAATGTTGTATATCTTGATAGAGGTGTGGGTTATATAGGTATATGCATTTGCCAAAACTGATTGAATTCTACACTTAGGATATGTGTATTCGCTGTATATAGATGATACCTTAAATCTTAAAATGAGGGGGGAAAGATGGTCAGAGAAAATTACTGAAGTACATTTACCAATTAAAGAATGTGAAGTTTTTTCTAACATCGCTTTTTTCATGCTTATATTTAGAGAGGCCGCTCGAGAATGTCGCAGAAAGAAGAAAGAATATGTGAAATGCCTGGAAAATCGAGTTGCAGTCCTGGAAAATCAAAATAAGACTCTAATAGAAGAGTTAAAAACTTTGAAGGATCTTTATTCCCATAAAAGTGTTTGATTCTTAACAAAGAAAATATTTTTGTGGACTTGCGTAAAAATTATATTTGATTTTTTAGTGGAGTTTTATAAATTAAAAGGTCAAAAATAAAGCTTTTTATTTAGGCTTTTGCAACTCAAATATCTTTGCAAGATATCTGGTGACAGAGGATAAAGTGGAAAGTGACCTCGAGGAAGCTACTGGCACAACTGGAAGCTTTGTAAAAATGAAACATACTCAAGAAGCAAGAAATGAACTTTCAGCAATTTGAATTTTCTAAGTAACAATAGTTGTCAGTCCAAAAATGGCAGATAAAGATGAGATTTGGTAAATTGGATTTTTAGAAGTAAATCAGTTTACCCTATAGGTTTGCATTTCTTACTGTTTTTCTGAAATTTACTTTTCAGTGTGTGTGTGTGTGTGTATTTTATTTCTGCCAATAAATTCTAAATTACAAATGTAAAAGAAAACCTAACACATTACTAAATATATAAATTATGTGTTTTGATTACATACACTTGTTCTATTGTCAGGTCTTTTAAGTGGGTTTTTAAAAGTTTGTTCGTTGGACTTGAGAGGGTTTTTGAGACTTGGTTATTTTTGAGGTCTTGTCCTAAAAGGCATCTAAGGTACATGAATGGAATATGGTGATTTTGCAACATTTTTTTATCAGAATGGAAAGAAAACTGTTCGAAAGTTTGATACTTTTAAATAGTTTGTATTTTGCTTACTTTGGTAATGGTGATTTTCTACAAATATATAATAAATTGTTTTTTGATTCTATATTCTGTATGCAGTTGAATATCTATTACTTATTCTGTTGTGCTTTAATAGGATGGAATGTTTACAGGCCCTTAAAATATTATTTTTTAAAAGACTTTCTGAAGATGCATACCAAAGTTTTTCCAAGAAGATTTTATAATCAATTTAAGGTTTATCAGATTCTAAAATAGTATAGTTATTAAGGCAATTTTATGTTAGAGACTATTTTGTAATGTAGTGCATGGTACCTTTATAAAAAAAGTGACTGCCAATATATTTTTATAGCTAATCTTTATAAATTCTAACGTTGACTTTTTAATGATTATTTTAAATGTTTATATAGTTTGTTTAGTAAAAAATGTTTTTGCATTGCAAAGAATCATTTTTATATTATAGGAAGTAAAGTTTTCGGATTGGCTCATATTTGAATTGTAAATTTTGTATACAGTTTAAAGTTCAAAAATGCTATCAGTACACCAGTGTTTAACCTCTCTGTATGCCAATTTGTATACACTTTGGAAATTGTACTGCAAAACTATTGTGTGCTTCTTAACGCAGTATGTATCATATTGTCTATGAAATTAAAAAACATTTGATAAAATTAAGTTTGTTGGATGTACAATGTAATGCTTGATATATGAATGACAAGCTTGCTGATAGCCATTTTGTTAATTATACTAATTGTAGTGCATTTCTAGTTTTAAAATGAGGATAAATTTACAGTTCTGGTCTACACACCCTACTTACTTTAAAGGGGGATATATTTACATGTTTTGATTCTATTGGAACCAATTATAATAAACTAAGATAGCTAAATTTTCTGTTCTGTGTTTAAGACATGGTTAAGGAGCCTGTTATATATTAATAGAAATCTTTACCTAACTGATAAATTTGTAATTGACCCTTCTGATGAAGTTTTTCATTAAAAGGGTCTTTTAAAATGAAAAGAAAGAAGTGTGATCATCACAGGTCTTATATCACTTACTATCTTGCATAAAGCCAGAAGCTCAAATGGGTGGCCCATTATGCCTAAAGAATATGAGGAGGAATGGGGTCACTGGGTTAAGTCAAAAGAGTGTGGTTTTTTTTTGTTTTTAAGTCAGGGTCTCACTTTGTTGCCCAGGCTAGAGTGCAGTGCTGTGATTGTAGCTCACTGCAACCTCAAATTCCTGGGCTCAAGTGCTCCTCCTACCTCGGCCTCCTGAATAGCTAGGACTACAGGCATGCACCACCATTCCTGGCTAACTTTTTAAATTTTTTGTAGAGATAGGGTCTCACTATGTTGCCCAGGTTAGTCTCAAACTCCTAGCCCAAAGCAATCCTCCTGCCTTTGCCTCCCAAAGTGCTGGGATTACAGGTGTGAGCCAACATGCCCAGCCCAGAAGAGTGTTTTAACAGATAATATATTGGGTAGATGTTATGCTTGGCTACAACAGAGGTAGTCTAGCCCTTTATGCCTCAATAGCTGGACATCTGCGAATATTTGTAAGTTCTCTGGTGCCTACAGACTTCTAGTGTAGGGCCTTGCTCACTAGACCAAGTTATTTAATCTAGCTATATGTAACAGGCATGAGCAAGCCACTGATCCGTAAATGGATACCAAATTATTTTCCTGGATGTTTCTCTAATTTGCATCCAACGTGGGGCTTATAAAGAAAAATTTTTTTTGTTTAAGACAAGGCCTGACTCTGTTGCCGTAGTCCAGTGGTGTCATAGCTAACTGTAACCTCAAACTCCTGGGCTCAAGTGATCCTCCTGTCTCAGCCTCCAGAGTAGCTGGAACTATAGGCATGTCTTACCATGCCTGGCTAATTTTTAAAATTTTTTGTAGAAGATGGGGTCTTGCTATGTTGCCCATAGCAAGAACTGGCTTCAACCAATCCTCCCACCTTGGCTTCCCGAAGTCCTAGGATTACAAGCCTGAGCTACTGCACCCAGCCTATAGCTTATCAAAATTTTAAGAAGATTAAAGTCCAAACATGAAATTATAATTAAAAAATGCAATTGACCATTGAAGTGTTTCCTTATCTCAGCTTACTATTTTGCCTAATAAATTTATCATTTATTCATTTATATTATATTGATGGAAATAGATTATTACCCACAAACCCATCTAGTGCATATAAGATATCCCTTTAATTTTATTGAACAGCATGAGGAATGGGCATTTCTTAGAGCTTTGGAAATCTTACTATATTTGTTTATATTCGTTCAGCCATTATATTGTAGTTACTGGGTTAAACCTGTATTTTTCTCCAGTTAAAATATGTAGACATAGGCAAGATATAAAAATATGTATTATGGCTTGTAATGATACAATGTTGTCATAATAGCCGTTCAAATTCCCAGAAGTACCATCAATTGATCTAAAGTGAGTGAAATTTGACTAAGGGCTTGGTAGCTAACTTAAAGGAAGAATCATAGGTTATAGTCAAAAATAATGTCATAGTTTTACAAAGTACATCAAAATCTAATTGCAGGAATCATAACATCATTTACTCTGTTATGCAAAGTAGGTTTTTGTTTTTAATAAATAGTGCTTGTTTCACTATAAAACCCAGTGAAGGAATATTTTTACATCAAGGTAGTGGAATTCATAAGGTTAGGTCGGGAGCGGTGGCTCATACCTGTGATCCTAGCACTCTGGGAGGCCAAGGCGGGTGGATCGTTTGAACTCAGGAGTTTGAGACCAGCCTGAGCAAGAGCGAGACCCCGTCTCTACTAAAAATAGAGAAAGAAATCAGCTGGACAACTAAAAAAAAAAAATATATATATATATATATATATATATACACACACACACATATATGTAAAAAATTAGCTGGGCATGGTGGCACGTGCCTGTAGTCCCAGCTACACAGGAGGCTGAGGCAGAAGGATAGCTTGAGTCCGGGAGTTTGAGGTTGCTGTGAGCTAGGCTGATGCCACGGCACTCTAGCCTGGGCAACAGAGCAAGACCCTGTCTCAAAAAAAAAAAAAATTCATACGGCTGTACTAGGGAGAGTTTAGCAGGAATCTTTGAGGGAGAGTCATTTGGAAGCAGTTTTGGCCATTTAATTGCCCCTCCTTTTTTGGGAGACAAATTCTGATAACTGCCCCCTTTTACTGGTATAAATTTCTTTGTAGCAAACATAGGCATCAGAGATCAAGTCATTCTGCCATTACATGGTTAAGATCCTTTTCTTCAAAATTGATAATTTGCTGCCTTCGATAAGTGTATATAAGTTTTTAACTGGTAAATTATGGAATATGTATCAAATCAGTTGTTTTAAATCCACGGTTACTACATACATAGTATAGTTATATTATTTCCTTAATATCTACAATTTATTGAGTGCTTACTAAGCACCACAAACTAATTGTATTAAGCTCATGCTGAGGTAATGTCATTCACGCATTAAGCAAGTATTTACTGAAGGCCTTTTATATGCCAAGCATTACTAGGAAGAGAGTGATGAACAAGGCAGTGTTCCAGCTGTTGTGGAACTTAGATCTTAATGTCATACTTGAGGTTGATACTTGCCTAAGTTTATATAAACATTAATAACTAGGGATCTAAGATTTAAACCCAATCCCTAATCACCTAACCTAAAATAGTCTCTGTTTCTATACCCCCAACACAAGCCTTTATTAAACTCTAGAAGGAGACTGTCTCTTTTGCGCTCTTCTGTATCCCCACAGTCTAGGACTGTGCCCCACAGTCTGGGGGTACCAGTCCACAGTACAATCTGGTTCACAGGAGTGCTGCATAATACAGTGCTTCTCTGCTTAGAATGGGGCTACATCCCAATAAACCCATCGTAAGCTGAAAGTATCATTAAGTTGAAAATGCATTTAGTACCCCTCACCTACTGAGCCATCATAGCTTAGCCTAGCCCACCTTAAACATGTCAGAACACTTACGTTAGCCTACAAGTGGGCAAAATCACCTGGCGGCTTAGTACACTGTCGAGTATCATGGCTGACCGGGAGCTGCAGCTCACTGCCACTGCCCAGCATCGCAAGAGGGTAGTATACTACGTGCCGCTAGCAGGGGAAAGATCAAAATTCAAAATCCGGAGTATAGTTTCTACTGAATGCATATCACTTTTGCACCGTCGTAAAGTCAAAACAAAATTGTATGTCAAACCACTGTTAAGTTGGAGATTGTATTTGTTAAACGAATGAAGGTCTGAGTTCAAACTCACTAAGGTATGGAGAGGTTCGATACCTTGCCCAAGGTACCCAGTAAATAACAAAACTAGGGTTCAGACCGCGGTCTAATCAACTCAAAAGCTGTGGCGGTGAAGAGTCTGAAAAGCCTTATTCCATTGTATCTTAGACACCTATTAAAGATTTCAACAGTTCTATTTAAACGTGTCCACTAGATGGCAACCCTCCATTTAAATCAGTTTTATAAACTTTTAAAAATATACAGAAATATATGTATTTATAACTTACAAATTATAATTTATAAATGCATAAATTTATGTATTTATAAGTTGTACAGAAATATACAGAAAACGACTCAAGTTGTACACTCACCATCCAGAAAAAAAAGATTAATATTTTATCTTTACTTCAGATCACTTTCTGAAGAATAAGAAAACACAGATAGATGAAGTCCCCACATTTCTTTCCCTAGCCACATTTCCTTCCTTCCATCATTAACTTTCATTAATTTAGTATGGATCCAGTCCATGTTTTTATATTTACTATACGTATCCAAAAATAATGCAGGGGCCAGGCGCGGTGGCTCATGCCTGTAATCCTAGCACCCTGGGAGGCCGAGGCGGGAGGATCTCTCAAGGTCAGGAGTTCAAGACCAGCCTGAGCAAGAGTGAGACCCCGTCTCTACTAAAAATAGAAAGAAATTAGCTGGGCAACTAGAAATATATAGAAAAAATTAGCTGGGCATGGTGGCGCATGCCTGTAGTCCCAGCTACTTGGGAGGCTGAGGCAGAAGGATTGCTTGAGCCCAGGAGTTTGAGGTTGCTGTGAGCTAGGCTGATGCCACGGCACTCTAGCCCAGGCAACAGAGCAAGACTCTCTCAAAAAAAACAAACAAAAACAAACAAACATAAATAATGCATGTTGGATTATAGCATATTTTTTACAAGTTCATAAATGGTACTTTAGCATTGTACCATTCTGTGAATGAAAGGTCAAGCAGACCAAAGAAAACTTAGTGAGGATTTTAGTTATAGTAACTTAACAATTCATTTTGGAAAAATATGAGCATCAAAGCATTTTTTCCCAATCAACAACTATTAGAATTCTGTACCACATCTGGAAAAAATGCTTGTCACTTGTTTTTAAATTCAGAAAACATTATGTGAATAATACTTGGCCTAAGTTTACAAAACATTAAACAAAAACTGCCTTAGACTTGTTATCGAGGACCTTTTTTTCTTATCTTACTCATTCAGTCATTAACATCCACAGCAAGGAATTTTAAAAAAGGAAAGCGAGAAAGACCACATCTTTTCTTTGCCCATTGCCTGATGCAGTCATAGACATGTAATTAAATACAATTTCTATGGATAACTATGTACAAAGCATTGTGCTAGGTGAAAGATACCAACCATGGTCTTTCACAAGCTCAAAGTCTACTTGGGGAGGTGACAAAAAAATAAAACAGCCCTCTACTTTTTACTTTATCATTGTATACAGTAAGACACCTAGAATTCTATACCCAGTAAAAACACTCCTCTATCCAAAAGAAAACAAGAAAGGAGAAAAAAGAAACAGGTGGGACAAATA
The DNA here is from genome assembly GCA_004363605.1 of Indri indri. Taxonomy (NCBI): domain Eukaryota; kingdom Metazoa; phylum Chordata; class Mammalia; order Primates; family Indriidae; genus Indri; species Indri indri. Next base: position 4,537 of record RJWJ010039776.1, on the reverse strand, counting down.
GCCCAAAATAAGATGGTAGAAATAAATCTGTACATATCAGTAATCATAATAAACGTAAACGGACTGGGCATTTTAGTTATATGACAAAGACTATCAGGTTGAATTAGGAAATAAACTACAACTATATAGTGTTTATAAGAGGTAAATCTAAAATATAAGGAAATAGTAAGGTAGAAGACTTGGTACTTCAAGTAAAAGCATGAAAAAAGGTATACCATTCAAATACTAGCCAAAAGAAAGCATAACTATATTGAACAAAATAGACTTTAAAGCAAAAATTATTCTTGAGACAAACACGGTCACTATAAAATGATAAAAGATTCAATTAACCTGGAAGACAAAACCCATCTAAACTTGAATGCACCTAAGACAGGGTCAGGATGTTAAACAAAATGCAGAAATATAATGAGAAATGAAGAAAAAGTCACCATCTTAACAGATTTTAAACACAGCTCTCTCATAATTGATAAAAAAAAGCAGGAAAATAATCAGTAAAGATATAGATTTCAACAATTAACAAACTTGACAAAATAGTGAATTTCAACTGTAAGCCACTATCAATTGTAAGTAAGGCACGCTATTATTTCAAATACCACTAAGAAAGAAAAAACGCTGCCAGGTAACCTATGGCATGTCATTGTGCTAAGATGAGTACTGATTTCAGAGATGTTAAAATGTGAAAAATATGCATCTACAATCAGTGAAATCTGAGTTCTTTTCAAACACACGAGTGTGTATGAAAATAGACCACATGATGCATAAAGCAAGTCAACGATAAAGTCTCTACAAATTTTCAAAGGATCAATTTCATAATTTCATATAGACCATGTTTCATTGATGTATATGTATTTATCCTTTTAGCAAAACCATACGTAATTTAAGTTCTTTGTTTTTGTTTTTTTTTTCAAAATTATTCTGGCTATTCTAGTTCCTTTGCCTTTCTATATAAATTTTAGAATCATCTTGTCTACATCTACAAAAACAGCCTGATGGGATTTTAATTGGGATTACTTTTTTTTTTTTTTTTTTTTAACTGAGACAGGGTCTCCCTCTGCCACCCTGGGTAGAGTGCAGTGGCATCATCCTAGTTCACTACAACCTCAAACTCCTGAGCTCAAGCAATCCTCTTGTCTCAGCCTCCCGAGTAGCTGGGACTACAGGCGCATGCCACCATACCTGGCTAACTTTTCTATTTTTTTTTTTCTTTTGTAGAGATGGGTTCTGGCTTTTGCTCAGGCTGGTCTCAAACTCCTGACCTCCCGCCTCGGCCTCCCAGAGTGCTAGATTACAGGCGTAAACCACTGCGCCCAGTTTGGGATTACTTTAACACACTGACTGCTGCACTAGAAAAAAAAAAATGTTTTTCCTTGGGGCCATGGTGTTTTATTACAAAAACAGAATAAAACCTTGGAAAACAAAATGATCCTTTCTAATTTAATGAAAAATTTGATATTTTTTATTTTCTGTGCGTGAGTTATATGCAGTTAAATTGTCAGTATCAATTGTAACAATAAGAACATCAACAAGATTTTCATGAACCAAACATAGGGTTTTGCCCAGGGGGCCACCCATCACGTAACATGTATGCCACAGCATGGCAGTGTGAGTTGCCTGCACACCACGCGGCTCCCAAGGTAAAGAGACGTGTGAGGTACCTATGCTTCATGAGGCCCCAGGCTCAAAATAGCATGAGTTAACTACAACTCACATGGCAGTTAATGTGTTAAACATAAGTATCAATTAATTTGGGAAGAACTGACATCTTAACAATATTGAGCCTTTCAATCCATGAACATGATATACCTCTGCATTTATCTGTAGGTCTTTGATTTTTCCCATCGGTATTTGGAGTTTCTGGCATACAGACCCTGCATGTGTCTTGTTAGATTTCTACCTACTTACTACTTCTTTTTCTTCTTCTTCTCCTTTTTTTTTTTTTTAGCTATTATAAATGGTAATGTTTGTTTAAATATCAGTTGCCAATTATTCCTTGCTAGTATACAGAAAGAGGCCTTGTGTCCTGTGACCCTAAAAAATTCACTTCTTAGTTCTAGAGCTTTTGGTAGATTGTTTGTTTTCTATACAGATGTCACCTGTGAATGGAGACAATTTTATCTCTTTCAACTCTGCATGCCATTAATTTATCTTGCCCTGGCTAGGATTTCCAGTACAATGTTAAATAGCATTAGTTAGAGTGGATTTTCTTAATTTATTCCCAGTCTTGGGGGAAGAGCACTCAGTCTTTTTACCCGTAAGTATGATATTAGCTGTAGGGTTTCTCTGTAGAAGTCTTTTACCAGTTTAAGGGAATTTCCTTCTATTCCTAGTTCATGAGAATTTTTATCAAGGAGAGATGCTGAATTTCATCAAATGCTTTTTATGTACCCATTCATATGATCATGTGACTTTCCTTCTTTAGTCTGTTGAGGGGGGATTTTAATTTATTTTCTACTTTTAATTCTTATTTTTTTTATAGAGACAGAATCTCTATGTTACCCAGGCTGGTCTTGAACTCCTGGCCTCAAGCAATCTTCCCATCTCCGACTCCCAAAGTGCTAGGATTACAGGCATGAGCCACCGGTGATAGCATGAGCTATTAATTTGTTTTCTAATGTTGAACCAGTCTTATATTCTCAGGATAACCACCATTTGGTCATGATATATATTCCTTTTTATGTAATACTGGACTTGATCTGCTAATATTTTATTGAATATTTTTATGTCTCTGTTCATAAAGGATATTTTTGTGCAGTTTTCTGTTCTCATAATGTCTTTGATTTTTAGAATCAGCATAATGCTTGCTTTATTTAATGAGTTGCTATTAAAGAATAATTCATATTTGAAGTGTGATAATGATATTGTGATTATATTTTAAAAGAATTTATGTTTTTGAAATAAATAATAAAATATAATTCTTGGAATTTACTTCAAAATAATTTGGGAAGTTTGGGAAAGTAGATGGAGATATAAATGTAGCAAGATTGGCCGTGAGATGATAATTGTCAAAGCTGGGTGATGGGTATATGTGGTTTACTATTTTGTATATTTTTGTAATATTTGACATTTTCCATACAAAAAAGTTTAAAAACTAAATGGTGCTGGAACTATTAGTCATTCACATAGGAAAATAAGAAAATTGGATTCCTACCTTACGCCATGCACAAAAATCAATTCCAGGTGGATAGAAGACTTCAACATGAAAGACAACAACTATAATACCTTCAGAAGATAATGTAAGGAATAGCTTTATGACCTTGACTTAGGGAAGTATTTTTTGAACAAGTCACACAAAGTACAAAGACTAAGGGAGAGGCTGCTAGATTCAATTATGTTAAAATTAAGAATTTCTCTTTATCAGAAGACACCATAAAGAAAGTGAAAAACTAAGCCACAGAGTAGGAGATATTTACGACACAAAAAACTGACAAAGGATTTGCAGGGAAAACAAAAAATTGTTGAATGAATGGCAAGAGTGATGCTATCTTGCAGTTAAACTGCCATGATAACCACACCAAGGTGTTCTGCAGCAGGTCTTTAAACAATACCTGCAGCATAGATAACCCCTCATAAGGATGTTTACCTAACCTCCCCAGTGGCCACAGTTTCGCAAGAGGGTCTGAGACATGACCAGCTACATATATTTTATTGACAAAAGCTTGCTATATAAAGGATACTTCTATTTGTAAGTCCCTATTAAATGTTTCTGAGAAGTAGGCTTTATCAGCCTCTTTCTTTGTCCTCTCAGCTCCCTTGGCCTTTGGGGTACCTGTGCCTATACCTGCCCACCACAGGAGGATTATTCAGACCTATAAAGAACTCCTATGATTCAGTATGTAAACCTCATGATGGCAAGGATCTCTGTCTGTTTTGTGTTCTACTATATCACAAGCTCTTAAAACAGTGTCTGACATGGAGATGGCAGACAGTGAAATCAGTAAGACGAAACTGAGCAAGTAAAAGACATAAATTGATACTCCACATGAGATAATCAATGAATGTCCCCTAAATATATGAAGATACTCAAATACTCAAGCTCATTCAAAATCAGAAAAATGCAAACTAAAACCACAAGTTCCCAATTCATACTCACAAGATGGGCAAAAATTAAAAAGCACTGGTAAAGACATGAGCAATGGGAACATTCAAGTGTTGTTAATTGGGGAGTATACCAGTACATTTTGGAAAACAATTTGGCATTATTTAGAGAAGATGATGGTGACTCTGTGACGTGATACAGTATTCTCTCAGACTCAGTGATCCTATCCCTGGTATACAGTCCAGAGAAACTGGTGCTTATATGCATAATAGTGTTAGTTGTAGTAGCAAAAAAGTGGAAAAATCCAAATGTCCATCAATAATAGATTCTAGATTCCAAAATAGATAAATACCCTGTGGCATATTCACACCATGTATATGGTAGAAATAAATGAATTGTAGTTAGAGATAACCACAGAAATGAATGTCAAGAACCTAATACTAAATGAAAAAAAAAAAACTAGCTGCAAAAGAAAATTTATTGTACAATTCAATTTATATA
>RJWJ010039775.1:0-14294 GCA_004363605.1 Indri indri | reverse complement strand
TTTTTTTTTTTTTTTTTTTTTTTTTTTTTTTTTTTTTTTTTTTTTTGAGACAGAGTCTCACTCTCTTGCCTGGGGCGAGTGCCATGGCGTCAGCCTAGCTCACAGCAACCTCAAACTCCTGGGCTCGAGCAATCCTGCTGTCTCAGCCTCCCGAGTAGCTGGGACTACAGGCATGTGCCACCATGCCCGGCTAATTTTTTCTGTATATATTTTTAGCTGTCCAATTAATTTCTTTCTATTTTTGATAGAGATGGGGTCTCGCTCTTGCTCAGGCTGGTCTCGAACTCCTGAGCTCAGGGCGATCCGCCCACCTCGGCCTCCCAGAGTGCTAGGATTACAGGCGTGAGCCACCGCGCCCGGCCACAAAAATATTTTAACTATCAATTGAAATGTTCATTTATAGTTCTTTTCTGCAGAGATTCTTAACCTTGTTTCTGCAATATCTGAGACACAGATGTTCTCAGCCAGGTGCGGTGGCTCACGCCTATAATTCTAGCACTCTGGGAGGCCGAGGTGGGAGGATTGCTTGAGCTCAGAAGTTCGAGACCAGCCTGAGCAAGAGCGAGACCCCGTCTCTACCATAAATAGAAAGAAATTAGCCAAACAACTAAAAATGGAAAAAAAAAAAAAATTAGCTGGGCATGGTGGTGCGTGCCTGTAGTCCCAGCTACCCGGGAGGCTGAGGCAGGAGGATCGCTTGACCCCAGGACTTTGATGTTGCTGTGAGCTAGGCTGATGCCATGGCACTCTAGCCCGGGCAACAGAATGAGACTCTGTCTCAAAAACAAAACAAAACAAAACAAAAAAACAGATGTTCTCAAGTGATGATACGAAAGTCACAGAACAAAGTTAATTTGCATTCACTTTATCACAAACAATTACAACAAATATTTGATAACCTGTTATGTGCTAACACCACAAACCCTGTGCTATGTTGATATAGCAGTGAACAAGACAGACAGGGTCTCTGCCTCAGGAGTTACAGTTTAGCAGGGAAGATAGCATAATTATAAATAATTAAATGACCACAAGTCTGTTAAATGTCCTGAAGGCCAAAGTACATGGGATGTTTAACAGTGAGAACTAACCTAGTCTGACATGAACAGAGAAAGTTCCTCAAGAAAGTGACATTTAAGCTGAAGCCAAAGGATAAGTAAGAATTAACTAGGCAAACACAGGGGGCAAAATGTTTCAGGCCGAGGATGGCATGTGCAAAATCTCTGAGGCAGGAAGAGGCATGGTGTGTTCAAGGAACTAACAAAAATCCAGTATGGCTGGAAAAAACACAGAAATTCAGAGGAAGCCTACCGAAGAACATGCTGCAGAAGCAGGCAGGTAGATCTTGGAAGTTAAAGTAGAAATTTTGAACTTTAAGATAAGTTTTCCCAATATTGTATATGATGTCAAATTAATTTACATTTCAAATATATATCTAAAATTCATATTTCAGATAAACTGTAATATTTAAGTATATCCTTGAGGGGCAAGATGGCGGATGAGAAAAACCACCAGCCGGAGTGTTTCTGCAAGAAAGACAGATTTTAGAAGGAAGTGAAAAAAAATAAACAGGCAGACAAACATAGATCGGACTAGGGTCAGAAGGAAAGGTGTCTGAAACTACAGGAGACTCCATGGGAAGAAGTTGCCGAGGAGAACTGGAAGGAGAAAGGCCCCCCGAAAGGCTTGGAGACCAGCGACAATGGTAGGTGGAGAGGTTAAATTTCCCCTCCCCTGCAGCTCCAACTGCTGGTGGGCTCCTGAGCAACTGGAGAGACCTGCCAACACCAGCCCAGAGGCAGCCACTGCCAGTGAGCAGAGAGCTTCTTGCAGACAGGGCACCAGGCTCGCAGCTCCCTTGGGCACCTCACGGCCTGCAGACCCCAGCTGATTGACAGGTGCCATATTGCTTCATTCTCCCATTCGCCTTCCCTACCTGCGGCTGCCAAGAGAGACAATTTAGCCACCACCTAAAGACATTTGTGGGGAATGGGACCTTTCCTTTTGGGGCCCTACAGCAGACTGAGGAGTACTCAGACTGTGAGCTCCCTACCCGCCAGCCCTCCCAGGTGCTGCTTGCCTGCTGACTCCCAGAGAGTGAGACAAATCCTCAAATGGAGAGACATCGATCCAGCTTGGGCACCCCGTGGGTGACTTGAGACTAGCACTCCTCTCCCTGGCAGGGTCAGGGGTTGATCTCCAGGGCCCAGGGGACAGGCCTGCAGACCAGATCCCATACACCCAGGTCTCGAATGCATTGCACAGAAGGAATATTTATGAATGAGCCTACTGAGGTGTGTGTGCCTTCGGGGCAGATCAGCGTGCTTGAGTGGCAAACCTCCTCCCATAGGAGGGCCGTGCACCCAGCTCAGGCTGTGATCCTGGGCAGGGAACCTCCTGGCCGCATAACAGCCAGAGGAGAGCCGCTGGCTTGAGGTCATGCTTGCTGGCAGAGGCCCAGGAGAAACTGCAGAATAGGGGAGGGTGGAAAGGAGCAAGGACTGCTCCACACTGCAGGTCTCAGGCAGCCCCACCCCCACATGTAGACTTTTCAGCTGACTGGGGCCATTTCAGCCCCTCCCTGGTAGCTTTGCCCAGTAGAAGAGAACAGAACTTTGACCCCTGCTAACAGCATTTGTGGAGCTTAAGGGCAGGCTCACCCAACCCAACTCCCCCCACACTCACTCCCTGCCCTGCCCCCACTGAGGTGGAGAATAAGGACACACCTGGAAGTCCCAGGGCCCCACCCACCACCTGAGGCACTAGCGTGCCTCTCCAGAGGAACAAGAGCCCGTTACGGGACCCCAAAACAACACTGCAGCCTACTATTCCCAGCAAGTGCCAACTACTGACAGGGAGGTCATTCGGTACACCGTTTTACTGCATCTACTAACCCATCATAAAGGGTGTGGTCAATTCTCACCCAAAAATACCACCTACTGGCTCAGAGACTAAACAATGCGTGTCATTATCCAAAGGAAAATTGAAAGGTAAGAAGCAACAGCTGATCCAGATGGGAAGGAATCAGCAAAAAAACACTGGAAGTATGAAGAATCAAATGGAAAACACACCCCCAAAGGATAACACCAGCTCTCTAGAAATGGATGTCAACCAAATTCAGAACACTAAAATGACAGAAGAAGAATTTTGAACATGGATTGTAAGAAAATTCAATGATATGCAAGAAAAAATGGATCACCAACACAAAGAAACCACACCAAAAAATCCAGGACTTAGAAGAAAAATTCACTAAAGAAATTGAAATATTAAAGAAAAATCAAACCAAACTCCTGGAAATGAAGAATTTATACAAGAATTACAAAACACAGTGGAAAGCCTCAAGAACAAGGTAGATCAAACAGAAGAAAGTATCTCAGGGATTGGATAACACCTTTCAATTAAATAAATCAGTCACAGAGATAGAGCAGAGAAATAAGAGAAAAGAGCAAAGCCTACAAGAAATGTGAGATTATGTGAAGAGGCCTGATGTGAGAATCATAGGCATCCCTGAGGGCAAAGAAGAAAATGTACAAGGGTTGGATAAGCTGTTTGAGGATACAATAGAGGAAAACTTCCCAGGTCTTGCTAAAAATCAAGATATCCAGGTACAAGGAGCTCAAAGGACTTCTGGGAGATTCATCACAAACAGGAAGACACCACAACACAGTCATCAGACTGACCAAAATAACCACTAAAGAGGCCCTCCTGTGAACTGTAAGGCAAAAGAAGCAGGTAACATAGAAAGGAAAACTCATCTGAATAACGGCAGACTTCTCAACTGAAACCTTACAAGCAAGAAGAGACTGGGACCCCATTCTCACTCTTAGCAAACAGAAGAATGCCCAGCCTGGAATCTTATACCCTGCAAAACTAAGTTTTGTATATGAAGGAGAAATAAAGACCTTCTCAGAGAAGCAAAGACTGAAAGAATTCATCAAGAAAAGACCTGCCCTCCAGGAAGTACTCAAAACAGTGTTACACGTGGATCAGCACAATAAAAACTTATGAATGTAAAATCATCCAAAAGCTAAAGGTCAAAGGCCAGATGCCACAATGGCTCAAGAGAGAAAACAAAGCAACAAAGTTCAACTCAACAGGATGAACAGAAATCTGCTGCACTTATCAATTCTCTCAATAACTGTGAATGGCTTGAACTGCCCACTAAAAAGACATAGGCTGGCTGAATGGATAAATACACAAAAGCCAAGTATCTGCTGTCTTCAGGAAACACATCTAACCCACAAGTATGGATTCAGACTCAAGGTGAAGGGATGGAAAACAATATTTCAAGCAAACAGAAGCCAAAATAAAGCTGGCATGGCAGTTCTAATTTCAGATAACTTAGTCTCCAAATCAACAAAAGTAAGGAAAGACAAAGAGGGTCACTATATAATGGTGAAAGATAAAATTCAACAAAAAGACATAACAATTCTATATATTTATGTACCTAACTCAGGTGCACCCAGATTCATAAAGCAAATCCTACTTGATCTAAACAAAATGATAAACAGCAACACCATAATAGCCAGAGACCTCAACACCCCTCTGGCAGAACAGGACAGATCCTCCAAACAGAAAATTAACAAAGAAACAATGGACTTAAACAGAACTCTAGAAAAAATGGACCTGGCTGACATTTACAGAACATGCTACCTAAAACCACTGAATATACATTTTTCTCATTAGCTCATGGGACATTCTCTAAGATTGACCATATCATAGGCCACAAGGCATGTATCAAAAAATTAAAAAAAACAGAAATTATACCATACATCTTTTCAGACCACAGTGGAATAAAATTAGAAATCAACTCCAACAGAAACTCTCATCTCTACACAAAGTCATGGAAACTAAACAACCTTTGGCTGAATGATTATTTCATTAAGGAGGAAATCAAGATGGAAATCAAAAGATTCTTTGAACTAAATGACAAAGGAGACACAGTTATCAAAACTTGTGGGACACAGCTAAAGCCATCCCGAGAGGAAAATTTATATCCATAAATGCCTACATCCAAAAGACAGAAAGATCATAAATAAACAATCTAATGAATCATCTCAAAGAACTGGAAAGGATGAGAAAACTGACCCCAAACCCAGCAGAAGAAAAGAAATAACAAAGATCAGAGCAGAACTAAATGAAATTGATAATAAAAAAACTATACGGAAAATTAGTAAAAAAAAAAAAAGTCGGTTCTTTGAAACAATAAAAATTGACATGCCTCTGGCTACCTTAACTAGAAGGAGAAAAGAAAGAACTCTAATAAGCTCCATCAGGAATGAAAAAGGAGAAATTACAACTGATGCCACAGAAATACAAAATATCATCTATGAATACTATAAAAATCTCTATGCACATAAACCGGAAAACGTGGAGGAAATGGACAAATTCTTAGAAGCACACAGCCTCCCTAGGCTCAATTAGGAAGAAATAGAATTCCTGAACAGATTAATATCAAGTATCAAAATTGAAACAGCAATAAAAAACCTTCCTAAATAGGAAAGTCCCAGACCAGATGGTTTCACACCCGAATTTTACCAGACCTACAAAGAAGAACTGGTGCCTATCCTGAAGAAATTATGCCACAACATGGAGAAGGAAGGAATACTCCCCAACACATTTTATGAAGCCAACATCACTCTGATACCAAAACCAGGAAAGGATGCAACAAGAAAAGAAAACCACAGACCAATATCCTTTGTGAATATAGATGCAAAAATTCCCCAGAAAAATCCTAGCAAACGAAATTCAGATGCTTATCAAAAAAATAATCCATCGTGACCAAGTGGGCTTCATCCCAGAGATGCAGGGATGGTTCAACATACCCAAATCAATAAATATAATTCACCACATAAATAGAAGCAAAAACAAAGAGCGTTGACAAAATTTAACATTTTTTAATGGTAAGAATGCGTAACAAAATAGGCATAGACGGGACTTACCTAAAAACAATACAAGCCATATATTACAAACCCACAGCCAACATCATACTGAATGGGGAAAAGTTGAAAGCATTCCCACTTAGAACTGGAACCAGACAAGGTTGCCCACTATCACCACTTCTATTCAACATAGTGCTGGAAGTCCTAGCCAGAGCAATCAGACAAGAGAAGCAAATCAAGGGCATCCAAATGGGGTCACAAGAGGTCAAACTATCGCTCTTTGCTGATGATGTGATCTTATATCTAGAAAACCCCAAAGATTCTGCCATGAGACTACTGGAATTGATAAACAAATTCAGCAAAGTCTCAAGTTACAAAATCAATGTACAGAAATCAGTAGCATTCCTATACGCCAACAACAGTCAAACTGAGAACCAAATCAAAGACTCAATACCCTTCACAATAGCAACAAAGAAAATAAAGTACCTAGGAATATATTTAGCTAAGGAAGTAAAAGACTTCTATAGGGAGAACTATGAAACACTGAGGAAGGAAATAGCAGAGGATGTAAATGGGTGAAAAACCATACCATGCTCGTGGGTCGGCAGAATCAACATTGTTGTAATGTCTATACTACCCAAAGTGATCTACAGATTCAATGCAATTCCTATTAAAATACCAACATCATTTTTCATAGATACAGAAAAAATAATTCTATGCTTCGTATGGAATCAGAGAAGACCCCATATAGCAAATGCAATCTTAAGCAAAAAGAACAAATTGGGAGGCATCGATTTATCAGACTTCAAGCTTTACTGCAAGACTATAGTAACTAAAACAGCATGGTACCGGTGCAAGAATGGAGACATAGACCAATGGAACAGAACCAAGAACCCAGATATAAAACCATCCTCCTGATGCCATGGCACTCTAGCCCGGGCCACAGAGTGAGACTCTGTCTCAAAAAAAAAACAAAAAAAAAAACCCCATCCTCATATAGTCATCTAATCTTTCACAAAGCAGACAAAAACATACACTGGGGAAAAGAATCCTTATTCAATAAATGGTGTTGGGAAAACTGGATAGCCACATGTAGAAGACTGAAATAGAATCCTCACCTTTCACCTCTCACAAAAATCAACTCACGGTGGATAACAGACTTAAATCTAAGGCAAGAAACTATAAGAATTCTAGAAGAAAATGTTGGAAAAACTCTTACAGACATTGGCCTAGGCAAAGAATTTATGAAGAAGACCCCAAAAGCAATCACAGCAACAAGAAAAATAAATAAATGGTACCTGATCAAATTAGAAGCTTCTGTACAGCCATGGAAACTATCATGAGAGCAAATGGACAATGTACAGAATGGGAGAAAATATTTGCATGTTACACATCCAATAAAGGGCTGATAACTAGAATCTATATAGAACTCAGGAAAATCAGCAAGAAAAAATCAAACAACCCTATCAAAAAGTGGGCAAAGTTCATGAACAGAAACTTTTCAAAAGAAGACAGACTAATGGCTAACAAACATATGAAAAATTGCTCAACATCTCTAATCATCCGGGAAATGCAAATCAAAACCACAATGAGATATCACTTATCTTCAATGAGAATGGCCTTTATCAAAAAGTCCCAAAACAATAAATGTTGGTGTGGTTGTGGAGCAATAGGATCACTCATACACTGCTGGTGGGACTACAAACTAGTACAACCTCTGCGGAAAGCAATATGGAGACACCTCAAAGAGATACAAGTAGACCTACCATTTGATCCAGCGATCCCATTACTGGGCATCTACCCAAAGAACAAAAGACATTCTATAAAAAAGACATCTGCACTAGAATGTTTATAGCAACACAATTCCCAATCACAAAGATGTGGAAACAACCCAAGTGCCCATTAATACATGAGTGGATTAATCAAATGTGGTATATGTATACCATGGAGTTCTACTCAGCCACAAAAAACAATGGTGATACAGCACCTCTTGTGTTATCTTGGATACAGCTGGAGCCCATTCTACTAAGTGAAATAGCACAAGAAAGGAAAAATAAACACCACATGTACTCTCCACCAAATTGGTATTAACTGAACAATACTTAAGTGCGTATATAGTAATAACATTCATCGGGTGTCTGGCAGATGGGGGAGGAGGAGGGGATGGGTATATACACACCTAATGGGTGTGGTGTGCACCATGTGGGGGATTGGACATGCTTGGAGCTCTGACTCGGGTTGGGCAAGGGCAATATATGTAACCTAAACAACATTCGTACCCCCATAATATGCCGAAATAAAAAAATTAAAAAAAATATTTTAGTATATCCCAAATATTGCATGGAACATACACTGAAAAAATTATTCATTGTATATATGAAATTCATATTTAACTCATTCCGTCACCTGGGCTAGAGTGCAGTGGTGTCATCATAGCTCACTGCAACCTCAAACTCCTGGGCTCAAGCAATCTTCCTGCCTCAGCCTCCAGAGTAGCTGGGACTACAGAAAAACACATCACCATACCTGGCTAATTTGTCTCTTTATTTATTTATTTATTTATTTTGAGACAGAGTCTCACTCCATTGCCCTGAGTAGAGTGCTGCGGTGTCAGCCTACCTCACAGCAACCTCAAACTCCTGGGCTCAAGCGGTTCTCCTGCCTCAGCCTCCCCAGTAAGCTGGGATTATAGCATGCGCCACCATGCCCGGCTAATTTTTCTGTTTTTAGTAGAGGCAGGGTCTCGCTCTTGCTCAGACTGGTCTCCAGCTCCTGAGCTCAAGCGATCCTCTCTCCTCGGCCTCCCAGAGTGCAAGGATTACAGGCGTGAGCCACCACACCCAGCCCAATTTTTCTCTTTTTTTAAGAGATGGGGGTCTCGCTATGTTCCTCAGGCTGGTCTTGAACTCTTGGCTCTCGCAATCCTCTGTCCTCAGCCTCTCAAAGTGCTGGGATTACAGGCATAAGCCACCATGCCACCTATTCCCTATTTTAAGAGCAATGTGAAGTCTGAAATGCTGAGGAGGGATGTGAGATTTGTTTGTTGAAGAAATTACTCTGTAATTATAGAGTGGAAAATGTTCTGGAGGCAAGCATAGGTACGTCAGAAGATCTAGATCAGTCCCTTTTCCTGAAACCTTCTCTTTTTCTGACTTGTGAAATCACACCTGGTTTTTCTTCTATCTCTCAGTCCGTTACTTCTCAGTCTCCTTTAATAGAGCCACCTCTTTTATTAGATATTTAATTGTCGATGTTCTAAGACTGACCACACGCAAAGTTTGCAAGGACATGGAGCAACGAGTTCTCTCATGTGTTGTTAGTGGGAGTGTGAAATGCTTTGAGAAAACGAAGCGTCTATGATCCAGCTTGTGGGTCTATACCCAAAAGAGTTGAAAGCAGCGTCGTGAAGAGGTAGTTGCACATCTGTGTTCACTGCAGCTTTATTCACAATATCCAAGAGGTGGAAGCAACCCGCGTGTCCACTGTGGGATGCATGAATAAGCAACATGTGGTATATACATATAACGGACTATTATTATTTAGCCTTAAAAAAGAAGGAAATTCTGTCACATGCTACCACAGAGATGAACCCCGAGGATATTGTGCTAAGTGAAATAAGCTGTCACAAAAAGACAAATACTGTGTGATTCCACTTCTATGAGGTTTCTAAAGTAGTCAAACTCACAGAAACAGAAAGCGGAACTGTGGTTGCAGGGATTGAGGGAGGGGGAAATTGGGAGTTGCTGTTTCATGGGTATAGAATTTCAGTTTTGTAAGATAAAAAAAGTTCTAGAGATTTATTGCACAATATAAATATAGTTAATACTACCGAACTGTGCACTTAAAATGGTTAAGATGGTAAATTTATGTTACGTGTTTTTTACCACAATTTAAAAAAATAATGTTTTAGAAGAATTCCAAAATTCTGTCTGCGCAAGGGAGCTTCTTGATTCCTTGAGCAGTTTTTGCAGATCGTACATCGAATTTGCCTACCCAAAAGGCAAAAGAAGCCAGATATATTTAATCCAGAAATAAGTTTCATTTGAGGGAGAGCTTGCACATCTGTAAACATCATTTTGCTTTTCAGGTTAGATTAAGATGCAGGAGTTTTGGATATTTTTAAAAACATGAATAATCATTGAAGAATATTTACGTAAACATAGTGGGTAGGAGTTCAGGTCAGGATGATGCATGCAACGGCTCCCCTTGCTATTACACAAGTGGCAAAATGATTCTATGACAGAGAAACAAAACATCTACCAACCCTGTGACCTTATGAACAATTCTACTTCTAGATATTTATTCAAGAGAAATGAAAATGTGTCTACAAAGGTTTATAAAAAAATGTTCACAGCAGCTTTCATTCATGATAGTCCCAAACTATTAATAGAAACAGCCTGGGTATCCATCGGTAGGAGAAAGGCTAAACAAACCATGGTATAGCCATATAATAAAATTCTATTCATTAATAAAATTCATTTATAAAAAGAAACAAACTACTGATAAATGCAACAACATGGATGAATCTCAAAAGCATTACGCTGAGTGAAAGCAGCCTTACACACAAGAAGAATAGATACCGCATGATTCCATTAATATGGAGTTCTAGAACAGGCAATCTTTGGTAGGGAAATATCAGAACTGTGGTTGCCTCTGGGGGCTGAGGGTAGAGAGAGTGACTGGGAAGAGACTTCGGGGGAATTTCAGGAGAATTTTCCCACATATTGATAGGACTTTGCATTAAACAGGCAAATATGTGTGTGTTAAAACTCATCAAATAGTGGCTGGGTGCAGTGGCTCACGCCTATATTCCAAGAACTTTGGGAGGCTGAGGTGGGAGGATTGCTTGAGGCCAGGAGTTCAAGACCAGGTTGACCAAGAGTGAGACCTCATCTCTACAAAAAATAGAAAAATTAGCCGGGCATGGTGGTGTGCGTCTGTAGTCCCAGCTACTCGAGAGGCTGAGGCAGGAGGATCACTTGAGCCCAGGCGTTTGATGTTGCAGTGAGCTATAATGACACCGCTACACCCTACCTAGGGTGACAGGGTGAGACTCTGTCTCAAAAACAAAAAACCAAAAAAGCAAATAGTACATTTAGGATTAGCACATTTTACTCTTTACAAAATTCAATTTAAAAACTGTAAATGAATATTGAACTCTACTTAATATGCATGCTGAAGTGTTTAAAGGTGAAAGTACTAATATCTGCAACTTACTTTGAAATTCATCAGTAAATAAGATGGCTTTATAGGTGGATAGATGAATAGATTAATAGATACAGGAAAGCAAATATAGTAAAATGTTAATTGTAGAATATTGGTGGTGGGTATATGGTGTTCACCGTGTGATTCTTTGTGTTTTAAAATTTTCAAAATAAAATTTTGGGAGGAAATGATGTTCTTCAAAGCTCAGTTTTAGGCTTTCTTTTCTTCTTTATTCTGTTCCCTCTGCCCGTCCAATCTCATCCACTCCCATGACTTCAAATATCAGCTGTTGATGCCCATATTTATTTATTTATTTATTTATTTATTTTGAGACAGAGTCTCACTCTCTTGCCTGGGGCGAGTGCCGAGGCGTCAGCCTAGCTCACAGCAACCTCAAACTCCTGGGCTTGAGCAATCCTACTGTCTCAGCCTCCTGAGTAGCTGGGACTACAGGCATGCGCCACCATACCTGGCTAATTTTTTCTATATATATTTTTAGCCGTCCAATTAATTTCTTTCTATTTTTGGTAGAGACGGGGGTCTCGCTCTTGCTCAGGCTGGTCTCGAACTCCTGAGCTCAGAACGATCCGCCCGTCTCGGCCTCCCAGAGTGCTGGGATTACAGGCGTGAGCCACCGCGCCCGGCCAAATTGTTTCATTTTTTTATGAAGGTTGGCCTGAGGTTCAATTTCCTTTTTTTTTTTTTCCTTTGAGATAGAGCCTCACTCTGTTGCCCGGGCTAGAGTGCAGCGGCATCATCATGGCTCACAGCAACCTCAAACTCCTGGGCTCAAGAGATGCTCCTGCCTCAGCCTCCCGAGTAGCTGCGACTACAGGCATGCGCCACCATGCCCGGCTAATTTTTTCTATATATATTTTTAGCTGTCCAATTAATTTCTTTCTATCATTGGTAGAGACGGGGGTCTCGCTCTTGCTCAGGCTGGTCTCGAACTCCTGAGCTCAGGACGATCCGCCCGCCTCGGCCTCCCAGAGTGCTAGGATTACAGGCGTGAGCCACGGCGCCCGGCCTGATGCCCATATTTATATCTTTATCCCAGATCTGTTTTCTGAGCTCTTGACCCATGTATATCTTACTTGACATCTCACTTAGATGCCTTGTGGGCACCTCAAATTCAGCTTTCCAAAATGGGCTCATATTTATCTTCTTCCTGCTCCAAACCTGCAACTCTAGTGTTTCTCACCTCAGTAAATTGTGCCTCTACCTACTCAGGTGCTCATGCCATAAACCTAGTACCTCCTTGATACCTTGGTTTTTTTTCACATCCCAACCATCACTAAATGCTGTCAGTGACAATTTCTAAATGTACATCAAAATCTCTTTACTCACCACTGATACCAAGGGAGTACCAAAGAGGTCCCAGTTACCATATTTTCTTGTCTAGAACTGGACCCTAGGATTACAGGCATGTCTTGAATCCATGTAAGGGAATTGGTCAGGGTGGCCGGGAGTCCCGGTCACAGTTCTCCAAACTGCTCACACAGTGGGGAGGTCTAAGGTTCCCGTTGCAGGCCAGTCAACCCCAAATGTGGGCCATTCGTGTTCACAGAGGGCCCTAAGTCTACTGGGACTCGGTGTGACGCCATAAACTCCCATGAAACCCTTCTTAAAGTTCTTTAATGTACATTTAAGGACTGTAGGCTTAGATTCTACGCTACCCATCCTGGACCCTTGAATGGTGCAGCAGCTTAACAGACAAAGGCGGGGTTTCTCTCAGGTGTCGGCCTGGCCGCGTCCCTCGCGGGAACTTAGGCGCCTCTTGGTGAAGGTGTGCCCGTATAAACCCCGGGCCTGGTGGCTCCCTTTAGGGGAGTGAACCACCTTTATGCCATACATCGCCGCCGCAGAATCACAGGTGAGGACCCACTCAAGTTCCGTAGCCGTAGCCGTGGAACCGCAGTCACTCTTCACAAAAGGGGGTTTCTCTCAGGTGTCCGCCTGGCTGCGTTCCTCGCGGGAACTTAGGCGCGTCTTGGCTAAGAGGTACCCGTATAAACCCTGGGCCTGGTCGCTCCCTTTAGGGGAGTGAATCACCTTTACGCCATACGTCGCCGCCGCAGAATCACAGGTGAGGAGAACCCACTCAGGTTCCGTAGCCGTAGCCATGGAACCATAGTCACTCTCCCCTCACTCTTCACTCACTCATTCAGACAGGCAGAGGCTACACATTCCCACCCTGGGAATGCCCTGCACTCAGGAGGTGATCAAGCTCCTTTTCTGTCGTCTGACTGGCCTCACTCGGGCGGGTCCCGGGACCTTACCTGGTCCGATGCCTCCAGACCTGATTTGACTTGTCCTTTCCTCAGGCAAGTCCGGGCGAGTCGGGGACCCCGCGGCCGGCGGGAGCTCCTGAGGAGAGAAGATAGTCCACAAAATGGCGGTTGGCGCCGGTTTGCTTCTGTTGCCGAGATCCCGCCAGTCGCCGAGCCCGTTCCTGAACTGGCGGCTTCAAAGGGCCAGCGTGGTCGGTTTTCCCAGTCAGGGAACCAAAATGTTACAGCAAGTGTTACAGCGGTGGTTCCAAGGACAAACCAAGCGGCACATGGAGAGTCGGAGAATCAAAGTTTATTCGCTGGCAGGCTCAGAGGGGTGTCACCACCAAATTCTGAGCCCCGTCTACCTGATTTTTCCCACTTTTATTAAGTTGGGGTGGTCTGAGGAGTGGGGTCTCAGGTGGCTAATGCCCACCAGGTAGTAGGTTAGCTGATGCGCCAGGTAACAGGTTAGTATTATGCTGCCGTGGGTGTTTCATGAGGGGTGGGGGGCTCAGGTGGCTGATGTGCCAAGTAATAGATGGGGTTTTCCTTATCAATCTTAAACTTCTGTCTGTTTTCCTTCATTAAAAAATATAATCAAACTATTACATACACATAATTTAAAAAAAAATAAAATAGCACTGAATAAGTTGTAAAGACAAACAGTAGTTTCTTGCCCCACTGCTCTAAATTACCTCCCAAAAGCTGTCTCGGAAATAATCACTTTTTTTTTTTTTTTTTTTTTTTTACAATTTTACCTGTTTCTTTGTGTATTTAGGTCCATATTCTCAGTGATATCTTTATAAAGCTGCCCCTTAATTTATCACTTTTAGATAGACATCATCTATTGCCTTCCTGGCATATTGGTTGAGCATCTACCATATGCCAGATCCTGCTCTCTGGGCTGGGGGTGCCAGATCCTTGACTTTGTGGAACT
>RJWJ010039774.1:0-14286 GCA_004363605.1 Indri indri | reverse complement strand
TATAGTAAATACTAGATGATACGAATTTTTCAGCTCCATTATAGTCCTATGGGACCACTGTCATGTATTCGAACTGTCATTGACCAAAGTGTCAGTTATGCGGCCCGTGACTGTATAGTAATGCACTTTTCAGCATGGTTGAGAGGATCAGGTGAAATAATGTATGTTAAACCACTTTCCTTAGATATAAACATAGTTTAGCATTGTTAGTACTTCCTAGAAGCGAACATAAGATAGAAGTAAAAAGAGACAGAGGCTAGTTTGGAGTAAAAGAGGTTTACATTCTCGCCCCAATTGCCAGTGAGTGAGAAAACACTGTGTAGACCTTACAGAAACAGGTCAAGAAACTGATCAGAATTGTTCTTGCCGCCCCTTTAAGGAATAATGTAACTTGGTGACTTCATTCAACATATGGAAAAGGTATCATTAATCTTTCCCTAACCGATCATGCTTGCTATGGGAATGTTAGTATTTAGGTTTATATCAGTATTTCTTTAAGTGAAGAGGTCTAATAGAGAAAGACTCTTATCAGATGGGATTAACTATATAAGCTATATCTATAATATAGGATTCATAGATCCGAATTCCCAAGATAATTGGCCTCTTAGGTTATGTAATTCTGGTTCTTGATAGAATTGATCAATCTTGGCCAGACGCCGTGGCTCATGCCTGTAATCCTAGCACTCTGGGAAGCCAAGGCAGGAGGATTGCTTGAGCACAGGAGTTCAAGACCAGCCTGAGCAAGAGCGAGACCCTGTCTCTACTATAAATAGAAAGAAATTAGCCAAACAACTAAAAATAGAAAAAATTAGCCGGGCATGGTGGCACATGCCTATAGTCCCAGCTACCCAGGGGGGCTGAGGCAGGAAGATCACTTGAGCCCAGGAGTTTGAGGTTGCTGTGAGCTAGGCTGATGCCATGGCACTCTAGCTCAGGCAAGAGAGTGAGACTCTGTCTCAGAAAAAAAAAAAAAAAAGTATTGCTCAGTCTTCTTAAGGATTTTTTTTACATTGGGAATAAATCAGGACCCATTTATAAATGCTTATCAACCTGCATTCCTCAGACCAAATCCTAAGTAGCTGATCACTTCCTTTGATTTAATTTCACAAACTTGGTCATAGGAATAAAGAAGATATCAAGACCATTAGAGGAAAAAGAGTAGCATGTTGGGAAGGTTTGAAGGGAAAAGTAAAAATGTCATATGGAAAAAGGGAAGGCAGCGTAGAGTTTCCAAGATCCCAGAGAGAAGTGAGTTGTTACTTTGGCTTAGAAAGCATTTGGCCTAGAAATGCGGGATAGTGTAGTGATGACAACAAAGTACAAAAGATTAAATTTGAGATGTTTCTTCAAGGTCAAATCCAAAATCCTTCAACACCATGCAGAGAAATTCCTTTCTTTTTAGCTCTTAATTTTCCCTGCACTACTGAGTCCTGTAGTCTTGCAGTTCCATTACTATCGCTGTTTTCTCTCTTCATTTCTGACCCTTCTTTCTTTCTCCTCGCCTTTATTCCCCTTTCCTGTCTTCTTCTTCCCTGATTGTGGCATCTGAGGAAATTCTGGTAAGCTTTATACTTAGAGACTCAGCCAGTAAGGTCTCTAACGTACAAAGATCTTCCTTTGCAGTGGGCCAAAGTTTCAGTTTGCTGGGCTTCCTCATAGTGCAGCAGGAATGACATTTCATGCAAATTGAACATAAAAGGCCTGAAGGAGCTTTGACTGATGTTTCTGTCTGGGCTTTGTTACTTAAGAGATCCAGAAGTTGAAAAATCTCTATTCTCGTGGTGTTCAGAGAAATCAGCCATGGGGACTGCTGCCCCCTCTGAGGGAGTGGGTACTGGAAGGTTGATGGGGTTTGCCCCTGAGCATGCCCCCAAAGGGCCTCCCTTTATTGCTAGCAGCTGGCGGGCTTTCTTTTCCTCCTACAAGTGGCAACTCGAATTCTGAGTGGAAAGTGAATCTTTGCCCTTGGCTCCTCTCCAGCATTCCTCGCTGAGCGAATAGGGATTTGGAATGTCAGAAAATAGAAGAGGGGAGGGGACAAGATGTGTGTATGACTGTGAGTGTTTATATGTAAAAGCAGCTTCATCTGGGAGGGCTTAGGGAAACTTGACTTCCTCAGACTGCTTCCTTCTCAGAAACTCTTGGTTCCTTATTTATACTTTTTTGGTTTTTTTTTTTAAGTTGTTTAACCTGAATTTATCACAGCAGTTCCAAATCCCTTACAACCCAGTGGAGTCAAGCTAAGGGAAGACAGCATGATTTCCAGAGGATTTCTGTTTCTTCCCTCTGGATAAAGTGACGGTAGTTGTTTCCAGACTCATCTCCGGCAGGATCCAAGGTCATCTTTCCTCTGGGATTTTATCTGGTGTCATCGGGAACCTAGACTCAGGTTTTGTTGGAAAGCAAGCCGCAATAAGAAGTGTCCTTGTGGGAGAATCAAGGACTCTATCTAGGCGTCCAAGGTGTTGCTCAGCACAGTACGCTCTACGGTAAGCTGCCCGTCCTGAGCACTTGTGGTTGGAGCTGGATCGAAATACTGATGGAACACGCCTCTCAGACTCTGTGTAACTGGGGACTGGTTCAGAGCTCAAGACTATAATTTACAGGGCTGCTTTTATCCTTTATTTAGTTCTCTCCAAAGTCATCTTGCATCAACTCAAAAGGAGAGATTCTGTGGGGTAACCTTACAGGGGCAATTTCCCAGCTTTGTGTGAAGAATCCAGTGGTTGAGTGTCTACACCCTGAGGAACCATGTCCTCTGTATATACCCGAAGTAAAGAATTCACTCGGACTAGGAAGTCTCAGTCTGATTCTCCCCCAGCATCTCCCTCCCCGACTGCCAAGACACTCCGAGTAAGCAGCATTTTTTATCTACGTATGCTCACAGCTGTGTCAAAGGTGGAGAATGTGTGTATGTATAACCTGGGGGACTAGGCTTAGAGCAAAGGCATTTCAGAGCAGATGGGAATCAGTGGGGAAAATTTTGCAAGACAAGACCCTGTTAGCTTCTCTGCGAGAGGTTATGGTTCATAATACTTAATATAGTCTTAAGTGAAAGCAGACTTAAATATGTCAGACTACAGTTTCTGTCTTTTAGCTTTTAACTGTCAGTTGTAAACCGCTTAACAGTAAGATTTTAGAATTCTTATCACTGTATCTTATAGGGATTTTCTTAATTTCAACAGCCATATTTAGTTGTTGCCTTTCCTGTGTTTTATAAGTCAATATTATGTTTGAAGAGAAAAAGCTCCCAAATGGCCATGAAACTATATACATTAAACTTCAGTAGTGTGCAAGTTCTGCGTGTGTATTTGTGTATGCGTGTATGTGAGACAGAGTGTGCCTTTGCCTGTCTGTCTTTGAGTGATAGAAAAACCAAACTGAGCGAGGAGTTATGGACATTTGTAACTTTATTCCTCAGTCACCAAATACCATCAGGAAATTCATGCTTAAAAGCCAAAGAAGTAACTCCTGGCTATTGACAACCAGCTGTATGGAAGTGTTTGTGATGTCCTACATAGAGCCATTTGTGACTTTTCTCCATTTTCTCGAGTGAATGTCTCTATTGAAATGATTTACATGTGGGCATTTGCTCTAATTTAGTGTCCTCCTCTGTAGGATGCTGACAAAAGCAAGAACTGCTACCAGTAGAAAGCAATGAGAAGCCCATGGGCATATTAGGTAGTAGGCAATATAGCAGTTCCCTCTTAGGGAACTAGATTATGCTATATTGTACATATAGAGTAAGAAGAGAGACAGTCATAGCTTCCTTATTTGGGGAGCTATGGAGAGAAAATCTGCAAGAAGCCTGAATAGATGTCTGTATGTTTTCAATTATTTTCGTATCCATTCTCAGTGTCTTTCTACAGTGTAAATTACCATGTAGTGGAATTTGGTATACGACATGTTGGTCTGGGACCTTAGCCGGGGATGTTTAGTTACCAGAATACCAAAAGAGTATTGTGCTGTTTCATTCATAAGTTATTTTTTGTGATAGGACCAAGAGAGGATCCAATGTATATGTTGCCATCATCGAATTCTGGGAGTGTTTTTTCCACACGTAGACTGGTACCTTTCTTTTACAAGGAGCTGTAGAATTCTTTCTCCCCAGGAGCGCTGGGTATTTTTTGGCGGCTACCAATTAAGGTCCATGAAACTGAACACCTTTACTTCCTAGTGTTTCCCTTTGCTCCCTTCCCTCTTGTCATGCTCTGTAGTACCTTTAGTTGTGAAGAGTCTGTTGTTAAAGTCCGTTCGCCGTTTTAACCATAGCTCCCAGAGCAATGTGGTGAGCAGCCAACACGTATCTGTTTAGTGACCATCCCCCCTTTTCCCTTTTTGTTTTTCCATTTCTTCTTTAGAGTTAGGTACTACTTTCTTCTTGTCTCACTCCTAACAGCTGCCACCTACCCTTCCTGTCCTTACTGTACCACCTCTCATCCCTGCCTTTTAGACAGAGGTCACAGTGGGAGAAAATCTGAGAATTTGAATTACAGGAAACCAAAGCATGGATAGTTTAATAAGACACTGACCAATTTTAGTGGTCAGTGGCTGTGGATTCCCACAATAGCATCAGCTTACTGTAACCAACTTTGAGTGTCCAAACGGCTTGAGGCTATGCTATAGGGAATGTTGATTTTCATATATCATTTACGTTCCATTATGTTGCTTATATCTTTAACGTCAGAATGAAAGATAATGCAAGACTAATTTGGAAGCTGCTGACACTTTGGACTGGTTATGAGACTAAGATTCATCTCCTAAGATTCCCTGGCCTAGTTCCTTTTCTGTCATGTTCTAGTAATTAGGGTGCTCTTTAAAAACTGGTTTTGGGTACCCTTTAAAAACTGGTTTTGTGTTGTTGTTCTTGTGCTCATACGCCTTCTGATGCCTGGTTGTAACTGGCTGATCCTCAGCCACTTTGAAAGGTGGGTATTGCTATCCCCATTTTAGATATGAGGAAACTGAGATACATAGAAGGGCTTTGCCCAGCATCACTCAGCAAGTAAGCAGCAGAGTTTTGATTCAAGCTCAGGTTTCTCTAACTCCAAAACCCATATTCATTAGCAACACTGGAGTATGTATCAAATATATTTGAAGTCAAGGTTAAGAACATGCTGAGGGATAAAGATGACAGTTAACAGCTTAAATAGCTGCAAGAGTCCCAAATTTATCCATGATGGGGTCACAGGAAACTGAAATTGTAGGAAGGAGGAAAGCTGTGTCTATAGACCAAGGGAATTGATAGGCCATAGTGGAATCTCCAGTGCCTGGTTCTCAAATTCCAGTCATACTCTCTGGGACCGTGGACCCCACAGAGCCTAAGATCTTGTAGGCTACAGGGTCTTCAGATTTCTCTTAAAGGTGGAAGTGCTGGGCTTTTACAGTAAAAATACTAGGAAGTTTTTCTGTGCATTTTGGAGTTAAAGTCAGGACAACTGTCTCACTGTCCTCATCCAAACTTCTATGACTTGCATGCATACATACATATAGTTTTCTTCTAGAGATGGCACAGAGTTAAAGAGGTGCAGCCCCTGATCCAACATTCTTCAACACAGAGTACTGAAATTTTGAGCCAGCATTTAAAAATTTGATTCTTTTTTTAAGTGTTGTTAAAGGGGCTAAATATTAAGTGCTTCCATATAAGGAAAATGCTCTCAAAGAGAATTTTTAAATAATGGCTATTGACATGGAGAGAATATTTTGGACACCTTGCCCTTCATCAAATGTTCAAGAAGTAGTAATGCAAACTATAAACTGTAACTCATTATTTCTAACTTGAGAAAACAAAGGCAGGATGATTTTTCAGTGACTAGAAAACTGAAACTATTTTATCATATACCTTTACTTTTAAACTCCCAGCAGCATCTGATACTTTTCATGTTATATAGTTTAGTGTATCCATACTCAATAAACCTATGACTGTCTTTAATATAAAAGTCTAATCCTTGCCTGGAGATTGTGCAACTGATATACTCCCTAATGAAAAATCACTCATATGCAGAAGATAGTACATGTCCTCACCAGCTAAGAAGATTTTTGTTTGCCTTTTGTAGTTAGTATTTCAAAAATAATATTTTTCTTCCTCTGAACACAATTATACTATTAAACATAGTTCTTAAAAATACACATACCTCTTTCTCAATAGGGAAAGTGGCCACCCATCCCTTTGGTATCTCCCCACTTGCCCCTGCCTTCACTAAGAATGGCTATGGTAAGTGGCATGCTCCTAATATTGCTGTTTTGGTCTCTCTTGACCCTGAATGATGAAATAATTTAAGTGCTTCTTTTGACTTTCACATTAGTTTCACATTAGTTCAATATCTCTTTTGTCTCTAAAAGGTGGAGTTACCCTGAGTAACAGATCTGCTCATCTCTGATTTGTTACTCAGGAAAAACAGAACAACTTCCAGATTCACTCTCATTTCTAATGGGAACCATACCAGGTAGATATTTATGAGAATTTGTGAGAATTTGAAGGCTCAGCCTCTTTTCTCACACTATGAAGCAGCTATAAAATAAGATGCTGGGTTCACACAATTAGTAGAAAAGCTTCCTTTTGACACTAATTTTCCAACATTAAAAGAAATTCTGAACTGCAGATACAGTAGACACCTCTAGCTCTTGCTTTTTAATCACTGTGCATGTTATTAGCTCTAAAGTTTATAAATTCTATAAATTAGGAATTAGTTTAAATGGTTTAGCATTTTTAAATCATCCTGAAAATAAGAGACAGATAATTTTTGGTCAATGTTCTCAAATTATTTGATAATTTAATATTTTCAGCCAAGTGTGGTGGCTCATAATTATAATCCCAGCACTTCTGGGATGCTGAGGCAAGAGGGTCGCTTGAGGGCAGGAATTCGAGACTAGCCTTGGCAACACAGAACTTGTCTCTAAAAAAAATTATAATAAAATACAAAAAATACATATTTTTTAAATACAGGATATATTCAAAGAAAACAAGTACTAGAGAATGTCCAAATTATGTAGTGCTTGTTTGATATTTATTATATTGAATATATCTTAAAGTAAATGGGTCATCAGCTGAACCCTGGGCATCATTTAATTAGGCAGATTTTCACTGAAGTAGTATTTGTGATAATAGGATTTGACCTGCATTTATAAACCAAGATCAGTAGCATTTTCCCATTTAGTGTGGATTACTGTTCCTTCAGGTCTAACATCTCAAAAAATGACAGAAAACACACATTTTGCATAATATCTTTCATCCCAGCCATTAATGTACATAAAGGGAGCAGTTAATCAACTGGCTTTGTTTTATAGCCAGCCCTGCAAACTAATTAGAGTACATTTGATGAATAATTGGACGGTAGAGGGTTGCTGCGTTCATGCGAGCTTGTCTGTGTGGCACCTCTGGTAAATAGGCAGGAGGCATTCGGCCTCTGCCTTCCAGACTGTCGGTGTTGATAATGATTTTTTGCATGTGCTTCGTGCCCCCGTCTGGCAAGCTCCAAACAGTTGTTGAGCACATTATTCTATCCTCTATACCTCCAATACTATATCTGGGGCCCTACCAATCCAGAATCCATTTTTTTACTTCACTTTATAATCCACTGTCATGGAATGAGAAACATTTGTCTGGGTGAACAATCCTAATTAAGGGTGCAATCCATTAACCATTTTTTTCTGCCTAATTAAAACCACCAGTGTATTGGGGTTTTTTTTTGTTTGTTTTTTATTCCACTCAAGAGAAGTCAATAAGCAGTAATTCTTCAGCCCAAGGAATCTTCCTAGACAAGAGTAGTAGAACCTGTAGGAATAAAAGTAGTTTCACCATTTTGAGCCCTTGCATGCATTCTAGGTAGATACTGGCCCAGTAAACTTGTGTCCTATGTACACCTGGATGAGATGGCATCTGGTTTGTTGATCAGCTCCTTTCCAGCAAGCTGTGTTCTGCCCTTCTATTCCAATTTTTGGTTCCATGATAAATGAGTGTCAAGGCCACCTGCCCTATTTTGAATTCTCCTACAATTAACATTTCAAGAGCATTTGCTGTGTAGTTGGTTTTATATCAGACACTGGAATTCATAAATGAAAGACACAGTTCCTACACTTAAGTAATTGATACCTAATTAGGGAGATAAAAAAGAAAATCAAGAATTAGAGCAGGCCAGGCGCGGTGGCTCACACCTGTAATCCTAGCACTCTGGGAGACCGAGGCGGGAGGATTGTTTGAGCTCAGGAGTTCAAGACCAGCCTGAGCAAGAGCGAGACCCTGTCTATACTATAAATAGAAAGAAATTAGCCAGGCACAGTGGCACGTGCCTGTAGTCCCAACTACCTGGGAGGCTGAGGCAGGAGGATCGCTTGAGCCCAGGAGTTTGAGGTTACTGTGAGCTAGGCTGATGCCATGGCACTCTAGCCCGGGCAACAGAGTGAGACTCTGTCTCAAAAAAAAAAAAGAAAAAAAAAAAAAGCAATGCTTGTAATCCCAGCACTCTGGGAGGCCAGGGTGGGAGGATTGCTTAAGCCCAGGAGTTTGAGACCAGCCTGGGCAACACAGCAAGACCCCATCTCTAAAAAATAATAATAATTAGCCAGATGTGGTGGTGTGTGCCTGTAATCCCAGCTTCTTGGGAAGCTGAGCCAGGAGGATCACTTGAGCCCAGGAGTTCAGGGTAACAGTGAACTATGATCAGGCCACTGCACTCTGGACTGGGTGACAGAGCAAGACCCTACCTCTAAAAAAAAAATAAAGATAGGATAACACACAAGGAGGTGTATTTTTTAATAAAGACATATAAGTAGGTTCAGGGTGTTTTAGATCAGTCAAGTGGTAAATGCATTAGCCTAATGTTTGAAGAAAAATGGAAGCCAGATGGGCAAAGAAGAAGGAAAGGAAACAGTACATTACAAAGGTAGGAAAAGAAGTATGGGAAAACATGGCATTATTTTGAGAGCTGCAGATCAGCGTGGCTAGAACAAAAGATATATTTAGAAGTATAATAGGAAATGAGGCTGGAGACTTAGCAGGGGCCAGGTCATGTGAGGCTTAGTATGTCATTTTGAGGATTTGGGGAGTTATCCTGTGGGTAAAGTACTGAAGATTTGAAGTAAAGTTGCTGTGATCAGAATTGCATGTTAGAGAAACTATGGCAGCCATGGAAGCTGGATTATAGGAGGGTCAGGAGGCAGTCAGGTCAGTTGGTCCTGATTGTAGTGTTCCAGGTGAGAAATGACAAGGGCCTGAACAGAGACATTGGGCATGTTCAGTTGTTTAGAAGATAGAATTGACAAGACTTGGGGACTGACAGAATGAGGGCAGGGGTAAGCCTGAGAGAGGCAGAGTCGAGAATAACTCCCAGGTCTTTGGTTTAGGTGACTTGGTAGAAAATGTTATGACAAAACTGAGTTGGCAAACACAGAAAGCAAAAGGATGTTGAGTAGGAAAATGGTTTTGCCTTTGAATATGGTGAATTTAAGGCACTTTGGGACATTCAGAGAGTGATACCCAGAAAATAGCTGGTCTGAAGCTCAGGAGGAAATTATGGGCTGAAAATACTGATATTTATGATCGAAGCCATGGGAGTGGTGAGCTTGCCTAAGAAGTAGATAAGATAACATAAGAAAAGGCTAAGAATAAACCTTGGGGAGTAACAAAAGCAGATAAGCTGCTTCTCCTGGCTCTTTCCCATTCCGTTACCACTGGCATCACCTGCAGGAAGACAGCAGGTGCTGCTGGAGGTGTGGTAGTCAACCTTGTTACAGTGAGGAGTGCAGTTCTCAAAGGGTCCAGAAACTGAGGTCAGTTAAGGCTCAAACGTTATAAGTTTTGTGTTGGGTTCTAGTTTTGTTTTCAGAACATAACCAGCTATTTGACCAGGGATTATTTTTTCAAAATTGAAAAAGTTCCCAGACTATTCAACATTATTTTTTCTTTTTCTCAATCTCATAATATTTGGGTGAGCTGACAATTAATTACAGTCAGAAGACCAAAGGGAAATGATCAGAGTTGGCTTTCATCAGCCTTTTATTCCTTTAATCCCCTTTTTGATTCTGTTCTTGACCTGCTTATTATGCAATGGGTGGTAGTTATCCACAACTGGGGTGTTAGTTCTCATCACAGCCCCCAAACCCAGCAACCTTCTTTGGTTACACAATGCAGGGAGTTCTACCAGTGAGATGATTAGATAAAGATACTAAAAGTATGTCTGGACTTTATCCCCTCATGGTTCATTATGAAAGCAACATTTTCATATAGGAGTTGTGTGTAAAATAGCAAATGGCTATTTTTAAAGTTGTGTGAAAAGTTAAATATTCTAGATTTAAATTAAAGTGTAAAATAGCTGGGCACAGTGGTGCACGCCTATAATCTCAGCTACTTGGGAGGCTCAGGTAGGAGGATCTCTTGAGCCCAGGAATTTAAGACTAGCCCCATCTCAAAAAAATTTTTAAATAAATGAAAGTACATTAAAGCATTAAAAACAAAACAAAATCCTTATGTTGCTTGCCAAAATCAACTTTACAGTAAAATAATGACCTTAAATGTCTGTAGATTAGAAAGGAAAGTAGGAATTAGCCTAGATAATCAAAATCTACAAATAATCAAAACCCTTTACTTGAGTGCTAAGGAATTTGTCTGAGCTTATTCCTCTTGCAGCCAACAAACGTTGGGAGAGTCAGAAGGCCAAAGAGGGTCAAGAGAGAAAGAACGGAAAACAGAGGAAACTATAGTAACAATAGCTCACATTTATAGAACCTTTACTATGTGCCAGAGCCGCACAACATGGTCACATGTATTGTCTCATTTAATGCTTTCCATAACCTTATATGCCAGGTACCATCATCCTGTTTTACTGATGAGGACATTGAGGCAAAGAGAAGTTAAGTAATTATCTAAGATCACATAACTAGTGAACGTTTGGAGACAGCAGTCTGTCTCCAGAGCCTCAGTCTTAACCAGTAAGACACGTAGCTGCTCCAGTGAAACTGCTGTCTCTCCATTAAAGAGCTCCTGAATTACTGCCAGTATCCCTGACTATTGAATCTGATTTGGAAAGGGAGATGGTGATAATAACAGCTATTTTAAAGAAGGAAAAAGGCCTCCCTTTGAAATGGTGGCTCACACTTGTAATCCCAACACTTGGGGAGACCAAAGTGGGAGGATCACTTGAGGCCAGGAGTTCAAGACCAGCCTCGGCGACAAAGCAAGACCCCTTCTCTACAAAAATTTTAAAAATTAGCCAGGCATGGCGGTGTGCACCTGTAGTCCCAGCTACTCCGGAGGCTGAAGTAGGAGGTCACTGGGGCCAGGGAGTTCCAGACTGCAGTGAGCCACGATTGCACCACTGCCTGGAGTGAGAGCCTGTCTCTAAAAAATATAAAATAACTAAATAAAGGAGGAAAAACTTCACAGAATAATTTAGGAAGACACAAATAGACAAACCTAAATTAGTAAAAAGTCAGAATTTTACATCATTTGTCAATAGGTATGGTTTTATTATTTTTAAGTATCTATGACAAAACTATCGGCTAATGCCTTTGCTAAGGAGGAAAGATCTATGCCCTTGAATGTTCTGATATAGAATCATTTTTAATGAGTGGATCAATTGTACGTATTTACTCTAAAGCCATTTATAAGTGTTCAAAAACAGGTCCTTTAAGTAGGTCATTTCTCTAATTTTGTTTGTGCTATTAATTTGCTTTGTAAATAAATTTTAAGAAGATAGTACAAAGATATATTTCAACTCAAGATCTGTGAAATTATAACTAGTTCTGAATTAATAGGCCCTGAATTGCTGAGGTTTTTCTGATCTGAGGGACCCTTGCCCCTGCCAGAAAGTAGCACATGATAGTGTCGTTCTTCATGGCCACCCAGTTTGAAACTTCAGGCTGAGCCAGTAGGCCTGAGCCTTCCATAAAGCCTTTCCAAAAATAACTAGTCAGTATTGGTCTCTCCCTTTCCTGCTACTCTATTTGTATGTACCAGACAGTCTAATATTTGATTTATTTACATTCAATCCATCACTTTCTTATGTTACTCTCTAATTGTTTTATGAGTGTGTTTATTTTTCCTCCCCAAAGATGAGCACTTTGAGAACAAAGAGCAGTACCTTAGATTCCGTTATCATCCTTTAAGTACCGCTCACAAGGCTGGGCACACACAGGTACTTACTGTAAATACTCACGGGGCATGAACACTGCTGCCTATTTAAGATTTGGTGTCTCTGCTCCTATCCCATTTGGCCATCTGCAAAGGAGTCAGAGGCCACACACTAGAGAAACCTGTTTCTGAAGTGAAGGGCAGTCAGAGGTTTTCCCAAGGCAATTCAGATCACCATTTATTGCAATTTGCTAGTGTATCCAAAATATATGAGTTAATATTTTGGTTTCTGTGGGGAACAAAAGAGAAAAAGCTAGGAACAAAGGAAGACCCTGACCTTCTGTGGAATCTACTCAGAAATAAAAAGCTTTACTTTACGATACTTAGGTCCCAAGTATTTGTTGACCCTTGAGATGTGAGGTCTGGAGAGCCTCACCAACCCCTTTGCAATGGTTTTCATTCACAGCCTAGTCCAAATAAAATTAAAATGACTGCTACCCAGAACAGGCTGCTAGAATGTGACATTTACTGTAGTTGAGAAATCCATCTCTTCCCAGGCTTCGTGGAAAGCTTACTGCCTAAAGGGGCATAATGGTGGTCAGTAACAACATCTCTTACAGAGCCTTGACACGCTAGTTGGGTAAGACCTAGAATCTCCATTAGAGAAATGGAACGAAGCTCCAACAGTGGGACTTAAGGCCTAAAGAGGGACTTTTAAAATTATGACTTATTCTGTGCAGTATTTCCTGACAATATTTTAGGGGGAGTGATCGGGCTTCTTTTCTCATGTGTTCACTGAGCCTGTTTTTTGAATCATCTGAACATATCATATTTCATGGGCTCCTATACTTTTGGGTGGCCATGTACACCTGTGTGAACCTAAATCCAAACTATGGGGAGCGTAAAAATAGATGTTAAATGTGAGAAGTGTGACAGAGCCACAAGTTTTAGCTCTCCCTATCCTCCTGTTGGTCATTTTCATCACATATAGTACATAGCATGAGAAAGACTGGATAGAGAAAATGCCTGAGCCTGCTGATGTGTTTATGGATCATAAGAGTTTATGAATTATTTTTAAATATAAAATGGCTTACCTTGGATATTTTATGGAGGCCTTAGTATATTTATAAATTTCCTTCTATAGTAAGTACATTTTATGAGTTCCCCCAAAATCCAGAAATTCCTCAGAAGCTGGGAATATCCACAAAGAAGTATAGGCCTACATAGAAACAAAGAGCTATAAAATTCCAATAATATTTAGGTAACATGATAGATACAACAAAAGATGAATCTGTTACTACAATTTTATGTACTTAATGGTTTTTCTTTTAAAATACAGTGAAGCATACTAGAATATGTGAGGGGATGTTACATGATCTCATTTCTATATGCGGTATTAAATTGATAGGGTCGTCACAATCTGACAGATGAGATTTTTCAGAAGTATTTATGATATAAACTGAATGCAAGTGCTATATTTGACTTTCCAGTTTAACTGTTTTTGTTCCGTATGTATTAAGTTGTTGGTAAAGACAAATCAAGAAGTACAATGTGATTAAGATGTATGTGATTTAATACTTCTCAAAGCAATTTTGCTTAGCAGTCTGCTCTCGTACACATACATCCCTGCCCACATGAATGCAGACTTTCCAGCACATGACAGTGCTTTGAAGATTGTTCTGATGCTGAATGTGCACAGTCACCCTGTGAGAGGACTGAGAGGCCAGGTACTATGGATGTTTCTTACTTTTAGGATGTTACAGGTAAACTAGACCATGTTTCTCTAAAGGGGGATTTTTGTGATAGTTGAAATTTGTAAAATGGCTCCCCAGAGATATCCTGGCCTAATCTGTAGAACCCATGTGTATGACAAGATAGCTCTCCAATAATTGTTATGTTATATGGCACAGTGACCTTAAGACAGGGATTTTTTCCTGATCTAGTCACATGAGCCCGTAAAGGCAGAGAGGTTTCTCAGCAGATGGCAGAGGGGAAGCTGGAGAAATTTGAAATGCAAAAAGAACTCAAAGTGCTGTTGCTGGTTTAAAGATGGAAAGGGCCATGTGAGAAGGAATGTGGGAGTCTCTACAGGCAGTGAGCAGCCACCTGCTAACAGCCAGCAAGGCAATGGGGACCTGACACCTACAGCCACAAAGAACTGGATTCTGCCAACAACCTGAGCTTGAAAGCAGATCCTTCCCCAGATCCTCCAGAGATAG
>RJWJ010039773.1:0-14295 GCA_004363605.1 Indri indri | reverse complement strand
GGCGCATAAACTGGAGAGAGGAAGGTCAGGAGAGGCTGTCTGCAGGAAGTCTGAAGAAAGGGGAATGAGACCTAGCATGAAGAAGGTCCCAACAGGCAACAGAGGAGAATCGGGGCAGGCGCTTCACGAAGAGGAAGCAGCACCCACAAAGGTACAGGGGCCAGAGAGCACTCGGTGTGTTCAGAGAATGTCACGTAGGACCCTGTGTCCAAGCGTCGGGGATGGGCGAGATGACACTGGGGCAGTAGGCTGGAGCCAGGTGGGAGGGGGCTACACCCTGCGAACATGCACATGTCAGCCCCTAGGCAGTGGGGAGCCACAGAAGAATTCTGATCAGGTGACATCTGTGCCTTTGAAAGCTCGTTCTAGCTGAGTGTAGGAAATAGATGGGGATGGGGCAAGAGCAGATTTAAGAAAAGCACTTAGGAAATCAGCGTATTAACATAGGTGAGAAGGGCCCAGAGCCTGGATTGAGGTGGTGACAGCGAGATGGGCAGATTGGGATTCATATAAATCCTGTAACTGAAGAACATGGTGACTGCTTTAGGGTCATGCTAGGGACACTCTTGCTTTAGGGCCTGCCGTGGTTTGAATGTTTGTGTCTCCCAAAATTCATATGTTGAAATCCTAACTTCCAAAGGGACTAGGAGGTGAGGTCTTTGGGAAGGGATTAGTGCTTAAAAAAACAAAAACAACCATCCAGCGACTCCCTTCCCTTTTCTGCCATTTCCATGTGAGGTTCCAGTGAGAAGGCAGCCGTCCATGAAGAGCAGGCCCT
Organism: Indri indri; assembly: GCA_004363605.1. Lineage (NCBI taxonomy): Eukaryota > Metazoa > Chordata > Mammalia > Primates > Indriidae > Indri > Indri indri. The sequence continues at coordinate 13,517 of RJWJ010039773.1, read as the reverse complement.
CATCAGCCACCAAATCTGCCGGCACCTTGATTTTGGACTTCCCTGTCTCCAGAACCATAAGGAGTGAATGCCTGTTGCTTGTAAGCCACCCAGCCTGTGGTATTTTGTTACAGCAGCCCAAATGGACTAACACAGCACCTTTACTCTAGCTGTTCCTTTGGCCTAAAGTGATTTGCCCCCAGATACCGGTGTGGTTCTGTCCCTCATTTCAACTCTTGGCTCCAGTGCCACCTTCTCACTGAAGCCCGCCCTGACCACCCCATTCAAACTGCACACCCTACCTGCCCTCCTACACATACCTGAATTCCTATTGCCATTTTCATGCTCTATTTTTCCCTATCTCATTTATTCACCTTCTAATACACTCTGTAAATTTAATTATTTTTATGTTCGTGATCCTTCTCCTCTGCTAGAATATAAGCTCCATGAGGGCAGGAGTGTTTTTGTTTCTGTCTGTTAACTCTCATATCCCAAGCTCTAGAATAATGCTGGGAGCACAGCACTCAGCTAACATTTGTTGAATGAATAACTGGGCGAATATTGGGACTGAAGATGAGAGAAGAGGCACAGATGATACCAGGTTTTCTTCTAGCTTGCATGGATGAATGGGGAGGGTAGGAAGATCATCCATCGAAACAGGGAATGGAAAAGAAGAGCAAGAAAAGGGGAAGATGATGAGTTTCACTCAAAACATTTGCCCAATGGTAAGATCAGGAGCCTCGAGATAGAAACGGAGGCCTGCAGAAAGGCCAGGGAAGATCTGGGGGAGAGCGTGGGGCTGACTGAGGATCATGAAAAGGTGCTCTGCGTGGTCTGAGGGCCCAGCTACATTCAGTCAACCACGGTGAATATGAGAGGCTGGCAGCAGCCTTCTCTCCAACAGAAAACAACCCCATGAGGGTGGAGAAGATGCATGATTGGATTAGAGGTTGAAGACTTACAAGGCAGGCAGAGGAAGGACAAGGGAGGTAGGACACTGAAGGTGCAAACAGCATCCTCACATTTATCCTGGATAAGGAAGGGTACCATGAAAGGGGTAAATGTCAGGGAAATAATGGAGAAACCAAGGGAATGGGGGTCTAGGTGAAGTCAGACGACATGTGTACTGGGAGTCCAGGTGGGTGCTGGAGGGCTGGAATGAAGCAACCAGTCATTTTTCAGACATCGGGCTACAGTTTTACTGGACGCTATACTAGAGTTCCCCAGACAAACAGAACCAATAGGACATGAATATACATAGACAGAGATTTATTTTAAGGAACTGGCCCATGCAATTATAGAAGCTGGCAAGTCCAAAATCTGCAGTTCATTTCCAAAGGCCATCTGCTGGCAGAATTCCCTCCTACTTGAGGAAGGTCGGCCTTTTGTTCTATGTAGGCCTTCAGCAGATTGGAAGAGGCCCACCCACATTAGGAAGGGTAATCCACTGTACTCAAACTCTGCCAATTTAAACGTGCATCTCATCTAAAAACACCCTCACAGAAACATCTAGAGTAATGTTTGACCACATATCTGAGCACCGTGGGCCAGCCAAGTAGACACATAAAATTAACCATCACATAGCACAGTAGAGCGACTATAGTTAACAATAATATATTGTATATTTCAAAATAGCTAGAAGAGATTTGAAATGTTCCCAACACAGAGAAATGATTGATGTTCTACATGGTAGATATCCTAAATTTGATCATTATAAATTCTATACTTGTATCAAAATATCACATGTACCCCATAAATATGTACAACTATTATGTACCAACAAACAAATGAACAATGAAAAAGTGAAAAAATAATTAACCATCACAGATAGCTGTTGGGGGCTAGGTCTTACTGGGGGGAACAGTAGGGACAAAATAGTTCCTTCCTTCAAGGAACATAGCCTGGGGGAAGATACCAACTCTTAGGTTTATTGAAGTGGGTAGCACTGATGGCATGACAATCAGCATGCTTCTAGGACACCTCTAAGACTATACGCTCTTTATTATGTTTAAGATAAATCTGCTGCCACGTATACATGTGTAGGTGATGCAAAATAGTAAAAGAGATTTACCCGATCCCGTTGTATCAGCCACATTACGATTAACTTTCTATCAAGGTGACTATAGGGAAAAAATTTACTAATATTTGTGGACTGTTTCCCTACCTCTAGAATTTATCCAGTTATAGCTTTAGCATTTTATTCTTTATATATAAGAATATCCTTCTCCCCACAACATTGAACCCTTACAACCAAAACACTTGACGGGATGGATACCTCCTTTAGAACAAGGTGATTAAAATACAATTTTCATGCACCCAATGAAGGAATTAAAAATTTGTCACCATAATCAGATTAATCAAGGTCTCTACCTAACCAGCATGCAGCACAGAAGCCTCACTTGGGTCACATTCAGGGCCATTTGGGTTTTGCTGCTGACGAGGAATATCAGCACTCTAATTTCATGGCTGTTGTGACCTGTTCATTTCCCGCGGAGAGGCTGTTAGCAGCAGAGGTCACAGGAGCTGAGGTCCCGCAGAGCTCCAGAAAATCCCCACTGTTTTGTTCCTCTCAGGTGAGAGAGGCCAGAACCTCTTTATTATTAGTCATTATGGTTCATAAACATTTACTAATAGAATGAGGGGTGAACTCCACCAACTGAATGTAAAAAATTATGCAGAGCAAGACTGGGATAGCTTGTATTCCTGAAAATATGTGAGAAGCATGTCTTTGTGATGAGAGTATCCCAGTCACAGATAACTTAAGGACTTAAGAGTTGGTGAGAACCCCCAAGGGTATGAATGGGTTTTAGACAGTGTGTGTTGTAAATGTGTTGGCCGTCATGTTGAATGATCTGTCGATTTTCATACAGGGACTCTACTGAGCCATTAAATGCAGCCACCTGTGATAGAGATTTATTATGTTATACTGGGGCCAAAAAAAATTCCTTGGGAACATATCCTTATGAAAATGCATGCTTTGCACATCACATTTCGGAACTCTAAATGTGTCCTGAACGTGTATGACTGCGTATAATATATAAAGCAAGGTTGTCCTGAGCAGTTTTTTTGCTTAGGTGGGGAGTGCAGAGGGAATGTACATTGATTCATGCTTGAGAGTGACAGCCTGTATTCTTGGGTTATTTTTTTTCAATGAACAAACGCTCAGAATGCTAAACTGGTTCATATTAATACATTTCCCCTACATCTAAAAGCCAGTCATTGCTAAGTTACGTTATTTGAGCAAAGTATTTTATGTAAAAATGTCTATTCACGTTTAATGATGAAATTTCATGTTCTCATAGTATGTTGTGAAGCTGAGTTCTCACTATTTCTGTAAGTGTAGCAATGATACAAAGTTTTTCAATTTTTCCTCTCTAGCAATAATAATAACTGCTGACTGTATTGGGTGCTTACTATGTGCCAGTCACTGTGTAAGTGCTTTGCATACATCAGCTCATTTAATTCTCACTCAAACAACCCTTTGAGAAAGGACTTATTACTATTCCCATTTCACAGATGAGAAAACTGAAATGCAGAGAAGTTTAAGTAACTCCGATGATACACTGCTGGGAAGTGGATGAGTTATGAGCTCAAGCCAATGGCCCCCAGGGCCTGTGCTCTTGTACAATGTCAAGGTTGGGTCATTACTTTTAAGAAAAGGAAACGTAATGTCAATATAACCAAACCAAAATCTTACTATACTGAGGGATGACTAAAACAATTCGGAGAAAAAGAGAACTGACCCAAACTCTTACCTTTAGAAATTGATATAGTAAATTTATCTCTCAAAAATCATAACTGAATTTAAAAAAGGAAGAAAATGAGATTTTAAATGTTAATAACATTTTGAACATGTGGAAACAGAAAAGTCAAGTTTTGCTTGTTTTTTTTTAAAAAATAAAACTCTTCTGTCTTAAGAGAAAGCTAACCCTAAAATGGCAGTGTTACTTTATATAATTCTTTTTCAAAATGTGAATCTCAAAACCTGCTCTGTGTGGTGGGAAAAGCAGCCTGTCCAAAGCCCCAGGGTTCAGTCCCAGCTTTTCTGTCAACTCTGGGTGACCTTGAGCACATCTCAGTTTCCACGAACTTAGAATCTTTGTCTTCTAGTAATTGCCAGAGTTTGCGCCAGCTCTAATATTTTATGACTATCTTCAGACTAGAAATTAGTGTAGAACTTTTACATGCTATGTTAGAATCAAAACTAATGAAGCTCTTTTCTAAGATGATTACGGTGGGCTTTTTTTCCCCCCCGGTGAGATCAACAGCTAGGCAAACATCATTTTTCTTCGAACATTGTTAGTTGATCACATTAACCCCACCATCACAGTGGCTCCTTGGTCATTTGCAGGAGTTGGTGAAGTCTTCTATTTCTCCCCAAGAAGGCTCTGTCAAATCTCATCCACACACTACAGAGCCATCTGGAGCCGTTAGAACAATAAGGATGATCTATTAAATAAACAACACTCTGTCTGCCTTCCTTCTTTTCCACCCCCACCCCCCAGACACTAATTAACTTTTCTCTTTACATCAGAAATTGGACTCCAGGAAGCTCCTTCCAGAAGAATGATATGGAGCCTCATCCATCTGTAGTAACAACATCCTCAGTGAGAGGTGGAAATTAAGAAATAGTAGCATGAACTCTAAAGGAGAAGCAGGCTTAATTTTACTTCCAGGGAACCTAGTATGAAAATTTGGGGTCCTTTCTACCTACCTCATCCCAGACGGAAGAGGGTGTTAGGAATAGATGAACTGTGAAGTTAGTCTTTCTGATTGCCACAAATCTGTCAATAATCTTTTTAGATTGACTTAAAACCATTCTGCTCCCATTGTCCCCTCACCTCTCAAAAAAAAAAAGAAAAAAGAAAAGAAAGAAAAGAAAAGAAACATATCAATGAAGGGGAATTGAGAGCAATTTTTGTCTTATGGAAAGTCTTCATTTTCAATGCACCATTGACTGCGGCTCCTCCCTTCATCCTTTGACAGGCCTACAGGGTCCTGCTCTTGTTTTCCTCCCTTTTAATTTTGTGCATATTTTAAGTGAGGGCTGTCCTGCGCTTCTCTATCAAGATTTAATTACATTAGTATTCATTTAGTAAGCACAAGGCCTGCTTGTGTCTCTAAGGAGCAGAGATAGACAACAGAGGGTCAAAATGACTGAAACAAAAGTATGGTGTTTTTTCTAAAACTTCAGAGGTCCTGAGTGTGGTGTTTGTGTGAAGAGCTGACACAGGATAGCTTCAGCATGTGATGAGAAATTTGTGGTCCTTTTCAAATTCCTTTGTTTGTAGAATATATTTCAGTGTCTGTGTTCAGCAGGTGTGAAAATGATGCGTCTTAGGATATTCAGGTCTGTGAAAATATATAGGTTTTTAAATCTTTAAAATTGCAGAAGTTCATACATATATTAACAGAACAGGTTTTTAAAATCGTCTTAGAATGAGAGAACGTGAGTAGCCTACGTGAAACATATGGTAAGAACTGTTCTTTCCATTTGCATTTGTTTTTCGGAGCGGTACTTATTGCAGCTTATAAAATCAATTCCATAGAGCTTCTGTTTCTCTGTGCAATGAAGTATTTTCTTTGTAATAAAATATGAGACCAAAATATAGATGTGAATATTTTTTCCAACAAATCAAGACACCAACAAGTTGACCCAAATATAAGCAAGACTGAAAAGGCTCCCCCCCAAAAAAGCCAAAATATCAGGGAGCTTTTTCCATTTTGCTTACAATTATCTTAAAAAAATAGAATATATAAATGTCAGTTGTTTAGAAGACCACACAAGCCTATATTTTACATCTCCTGGGCTGTATTGATTTAAATGGTCTTATACATTATCAGTTTGAATTGATCAACTAAAATGCATAAAAGATAATTTATCTTCCTTGTTACTATTGAAAACATTGAATTCATATGCAAATTATACTTTTCTGATAAAATTCTTCATCTAACGAATCCTTTCTGTTTGTTGTCATTCATAGCTTTACTTCTGACTCATTATTAATCACAGCTCATGTATTCAATTGCTATAAACTGTTCATAATGGCTTATTTGTTGCTCTTAGGTTTCTTTTAATCTCCCCACTGTGAATTACAGTAGAACTCAATTCATTTGTTGGCATCATTAAATAGTTGATTAATGACCAGGTTTAAAATTGTTAGTCTTTCCTTATTTTTATAAAGAACTGAAAAAAATCAAGATTTCCTGCTCCTGCCAGAAACCAGTGAGAGTTTTCAAAATATTTCTTTTTGAAGACTCGGGCTCTGATACTATCACATATGTGAATGCTCTATTGAAGTCGATTTTGGTAGCTTAAGCTCCCATTTACTGTCTGTTCTTAGTTGTGGGGTCGTAAGTCCTGGCATTAGATCCAAAATCTCTTCCAGAACGCAGCACTTGTGTTACTCAGGAACCAAATTAGTTCACGAGAAGGAGAATGTCTTCTGTGAAGTGTATAACAATGAACTAGACATGTCATTCCTTTATCAAATAGAAAAATCCACGAAAATAAGTATTTGCTCACTTGCCTAAGATCCCAGAAAGAGATAACAACCCTAAGGGAAGCCGGATGTCTTCTTAACATAAATCGATAATATAAAGGAATAATGTATGTCCCTCTCTAATTCCATGGAAAACAAATGGCTCACAAGACTTGCTTCCTCAAAGAAAATTGGGAGAAGTGCTAACCTAAGGTTTTGTTCAGTTACGTCTTCCAAAGAGCCTAGGTTAGACATCACAATTTCCAGCAGTACCAGAGGAATGTTGCATCCCTACTCCATGGCGCCTTACTGCCTGTGGAGTGAGGATCCTTAGCAACGCGATAAAACCAAGAGTCTAACGCCCTCCTATTCTCCACTCTTCTCTCTCAAAGCTCTGCTGAAAGAACCGTCTCTTCCATTCACCTGGGCAGCTTTTCCTCTCGGCACACTGTGCACATTCCAGCCTTCCTCTTCTACTCTGAACTATGCTTGTTCATTGATTCAAGAGCTTCCTTTTTCAGTGCTACGGTCTAGAGCTGTCTTCTCAGTGAAATCACCCCATTTGCTTATGAGAGCAGTAGAGTGCAGTAGGTCCCCACCACGACATGAAGATCCTGGGGTTCGGGGCAAGGGAGGATGTAGAAAGTGCATGGAATTATTTAAATCAGTGCACAAATCTTCTGTGCATCAAACGTTGTCAGGAACCCGAATAAAACTAAAAGTATAACTATAGTTATATGGACCAGCTATGAAATTTTTTAACATTAAGAAGGGAACACATACCTTAAAAAGATAAGGATACACTATAATGTATGATACAAAATGTAGCTACAAACTTCTTTCTCAAGCAGTTCATAAACATTTCCCTCTTAACATTATTATTTTATGAATCATCCATTTAACTTTCTCTGCTTGGAAATGATGTATGATGTCCTTGCATATATTTCTTCAACTAGTTTGTCAGTACCTTGAGTTTAGAAGCCATGTCACATTTATTTCACGTTTACTGATCCCCATAAGTAGCTGTTCAAACCTTTATTTTACGCTTGTTAAGCCTCTACCGTAGCCAACTTCATTCATTCATTCAACCAACTACATTGCCTGCTACCACACCAAGAGCTTGAAGGTAACTAGGCAAGTTCTCTCTTCTCTAGACTTATCCAAATAACACCCAGACTCACCTACCCAGAGAATCGTGTGTCCCTCCTTTTATCAAAGCTAATAACTCTATCTGTGCTTTGGGTCCCTTCCTACACTCCAAGCTTGATCAGTTCTCTCTCCTTCTTTTAGCCCCAAGGCCTCTGCAATGCAACCCAACTCCTGGCTGCAGAGACCACAATGCCCCAGTCAGACAGGACACCTGCTGTTCTCCAAGCATTGCTCACACCATATCCCGTTCCTGACTCATGCAAAGCATCGCCCTTTACATCCCCCCTTCCCTGTGAACACCCTATATCTCCTCTGAGACCTAACTTAACACATTAACTGCCATGTGAGTTGTATTTAACTCATGCTAGTTTTGAGCCCAGAGGCCTCATGAAGCATATGTAATTCACATGTATCTTCACCTTAGGAGCCACAAGAACCATTTTTCAAGTTGATGTAACTCATACACAGAAAACAATTTAAAAAAACAAATTATTCATTAAGTTAGAAAGAATTGTTTTGTTTTCAAAGTTTTTATTCTGTTTTCATAATAAAACACCATGGCCCAAAGGAAAAACATTTTTTTTCTAGTGTGGCCATCAACGTGTTAAAATATCCTCACCTCCTTGAAAACGTCCTTGATCCTCTTAGAAGTAATTACTTCCTCTTCTGTGCTCCGTGGTACGTCATCTTTTCATATAGGACTCATCACAGCCTGACAGTTCGTTAGGTACATACCTGCTTCCTCATCAGATGGAGAACTCGTTGTATGCAAGGGTTGTGGCTTATGAATCATTGTATCTCCACCGTATGGCTTTGCCACGTAATTGATATTTTAACAAATGTTTGTGGAATAATTCTGCTTTTTTTCCTCTCACCAAATAGAACTTAAAAGTAAACACTCACGTCATATCCTGTCATTTGTGTTCTCTAGAGGAAACTTTTGTTGTTGTGCCTTCTATTGATTCTTCCATACATAGAAGAAAATATGCTTTAAAAACTCTTTTGGCTCTTCCTCCTTTGTCCCCAGCTAGTTGCAATCATCATCCTCCTAGGCTCCCAGATGTTATTCAGTATCTGCCTGTGGCAATTTTCCCCAAATCCTCGTCTTATACCATCCTATCTAACTTCTAGAAGGAAGAGACAAATCATGACACTGACCACTCTCCTCACCATCATATTATAACAAAACAGAAGAGAAGGGGAATGTCTGTTAAGGCTACACATGCGCACACACAAACAAAATCATCTTATTTTGTTAACATATCAATTTATATACATATAATCAACACATTAAATGCTCTCAATAGATCTATGAAGTTGGTGTTATTATCATCTCCATTTCACAGACGAAGAAACTAAAGCCGAGAAAGGTGAAGACTGCCCCAAAGATCCAGCCTCCCATTATTAGAGCTAAGATTCAAACTTGGGTCTGCCTCGAATCAAAGCCAATGTGCTTTCTATTATTCATACTGCTTCAAAAGTAAGGAGAATTGATTAACATTAGTGATTGTATGGCTTATATGTACAACCTGTGGTAGATTCTTCACAGCCACACTGTGTATACATCATAAAAATACAAATTATTTACTAAACCATGATGTATCAGGCCTCAAATATGTTCCTAATCACTGATATATGCACCTCACAGAAGACCATCGTTCACTGAGGAATTGTTTAAATTATATCTGCATTCTTCCATCTGAGACAGAGGATAACCCAGATAAGAAAGTCAAGGACCACAGAAGAGCAGACACTTTCTGAACATCAGAATGCTCTAGTCCCAGAGCATGACTCATCCTGGACTTTAGGTCTTACTGATCATGCTTTTTGAGAAAGACATCAACCAATGTCTCTTGGGGAGCAAAGTTGACATTCTCCATACTTAAGGATTCCAAACAACTGACTAGTTTGGAAGAGGCACCAAGTTCCTATGACAATACCAATTATAAAAAAGGGAGAAGAAGGGCAGCAAAGACATTTTGCAGTTCACAAATATTTGAAGACCTTGTTTTTAAAAAAAAATCACTGGCCAAGAGCCAGTTTGAATTTTGTGTTCCCATTTTCCCAACTTTTCACCCTGGTTACATATTTGTATGGGCAGTCCCAGCTTTTAAGCCCGTGTAATCCTAGAAATCATACATGGGTCGAATTATGGGGGGAAAACAGTGTATTTTAGCCTGCATATATAATATTTTCTTCATTTACTAATAGTGTACTTACTAAGTACCTACTGTATGCCAGGTACTCCATTTAGTTTTGGTGAAGAATTAGAAGTGATCATTTTCTACATCAGAAAATTAAATATGTTTCAGAATATGATTCTATTTTCAAAAAATGATGAATGAGCACATTAGGCAGCAATAAATGACATGTGGGTGTATTTAAGGCACTGAAGTCCTTCAGGATGAGCAGATCAGCAAAATGCAACACCAGAAAAGCAGGTTTTGGTACAATAAATATGGCTACTGCATATTTCAACTCTCTTGATAACTATAGCCAGGATATAGAATTTAAGTACCTTATTTAGAATTGCTAAATAAGATATTTACTGAAAAATAAGTATTTTGCAATGAAAGTTTGTAAAGAGATAGTTTCTAAAGAGATTAAACATGTTTATTTGGATTAAAATCATTCATTGGGAAATAGGTGAAATTTTGAATGACTGCTGTTTTAGCTGACACTGGGGAAGTAAAACCACCCTTCCCCTAATTCAGTTTCCAAATGGAAGATGTTTGCCATCTCTTGGAAGCCACCATTTTTGCAATGCTATCTTGCCTTTAGAAATACATTCCTGTTACCTAAAAGGTATATAAAGAATCTGTAAGTAATGACATTGCAAAAAGCAATTTGGAATTATATTCTAAACAGTTCAATTATCTAGGCGTTGGCTCCATGGTGAAGGAAGAGCAAGTGTTGAACCGTAACAGACTTAGTTGCTTGGATAAGCTCTCTGAACCTGCTTCCTTATTTGTTAAACAGGGGATGGTATTACTTTCCATATGGGTTATAAATCATGCATAAAACCTGGCCCATAAACTAGTCTTATGTGACTTTTCAGCCTTGTCACTACATACCATCTACTCACTTTTGGTCTCAACAGTTTATTTCAGTGGTAGAAACGAAGGGGAACAAATGCAGTTCCAGAACCTCCCATATCTTGAAATATGTAAATTGCTCCATACAGTACCGTTTCCTGGAGTAGTTTCTATTCCCACCCCTGGCACATTCCTGGTTCCCCTAGCAGTCGCACCACCCACCGAATGGTTCAAACACTTTCCTGGTCTACTTTGAGCAACTGGGAGTCCTTCTGTCTGCACAGTTATTTTTATGTACCTTGGAGAATAAGGAACCTACTCCAAGGTTGAGGAATAGTGATTGTGTTCTTCTCCCTTGGGGCTGTGTGGGGACCACTGAGATCACTGGATCAGCATCTTCTGCTGCTAAAGCCAGAGGGGTGGCCTCAATCCACAGCTCCATTCCTGGTCCCAGATCATGACGAAGCCTGACTAAGGAACAAGAGCCTCCAAGTGCTGAGGAGCCCTTCTGCTTTCCTGTCACTTGTCTCACCCTCCCAGTTTTAGCACCATTTGCTCGCTAAAACAACAAATAGGTCCTGAACGCCCACTGCGCGTCAGCATGGCAGGCCCGTGCTAGGTGCTGGGCTGAATGGCGGAAACATGCTCCCTGCCCTCCTGGGGCCTACAGTGTAGCGTGAGCAGGAGGCACAGATATGCAAACAAGCCAATGTATGATTGTAAAGTCTAAAATGAACCATGCGAGACGTGGACAGGGTGAAGGAATAGAGAGTGGCCGGAGGGACCTGCTTAAAGAGGGCGGCCACGAGAGGCCCTCCTGGCACAGCGTCTAAGCCAAAACCTGAGTGGGGAGAAGGAGCGAGCCATTTGAATAGCAAAGGGAAGAGTGCGAATGACATAAGTTCTTTGAGTTGCATACAGTGATGCCCTTCCTGCTGGGCACTGTGGCTGCCATAGGAATGTGGGTACAGCCTCTGCTCGGCACCCTTTACAGTGCCATGGGCCAGGAGACTCATCACCGCACTCTCCCTGGGCCCTTGCTGGCCTTCAGAGGCTTTGCAGCACGAGGGAGAAGCACGCATAGCCCTGCAGACACAAGGGATAGGAATTTAGGTTTATTTATGAAAGAGGAGGAAAGCAGTAAAGTTGTAAACTCTCTGACTTTGAAAGGCACAATGCATTCTCTAACCATACCTCAGAGTCAGGTTTTCATATTTCAGAAAAACTGACCCATAAAAACAGAAAAAAAAACCAAAAAACCAACAAGCTCACTGAGCCGTGGTTGGAAAGATGCTGTTGCCAGTCAAACGGACCTCATACAACATCCAGCTTCTGTCATCCTTTGCACTTCTCTAGAATTCCTTAACAAGAATCTGAACATATTTTCTTCTCATTTTTATATCACCTTGCTTTTCTAGAATGCTTTATATTTTTCAAAAGATTTTTTCACATCTTTTTTTGGTTCCTCATAATAACTGTGAACGAGGAAGATGGGTTTGGAGTATTAATGAAGCAAAAAGTTACAGAAGTTATGCTTTGGTTTCTTTGCAAAGTACTTGCGCCCCACCCCCGAGCTTTCTGAATATGGAACATACCATATTCCAAATGTTCACTTTAATGGGGGAGGCAACAGGCTGTGTGGCAGCAAGGCATGTGTTTTTAATCTGGGCTCTGCCACCTAGTTAATATGTCATCCTGAGCCTCAGTTTCCCCACCTGTAAATAAGAATAACAATACCAAACTCAGAGAGTTTATGGGAATTCAACAAGGTAACCAGGAGAGCACTAAGCTCAGTGCCCAGAGCGAGGCAGGCACAGTGCCCGTGGCAGGGCTCTTTGGCCTTCCTTGCTCACGTTTTCTCGACACTCCAGAGAGGCTGAACCCAGCAGATGCACAGAGTAGTACTCACAGAGCTTCATCTTTCCTGCCAACCCTGTTCTTCCTCCTTTCTCCTTGACTGCAGTATTTGGCAACACCATCTTCCTGAGCCCAGTTTTCCAGAGTCATCCTTAAAAAAAACCTCCCTCTCCTTTACCGCCTACATCTGATACTCACCAACCCTGCTGTTTCTGCCGCCGAGATATTTCTCAGATCCGCTCCCTCCTCCCCTTGCCATTCATCTCTTCATTCAACAGCTATTCATTGAGCACCCACCGCATGTAGCCACTATGCTGGACCCTGGGAGTACAGCAGTGAGCAGTGAGGTCCTAATTCTGGACCCTCATCCATACGCACCTGGATTATTTCCATTTACTGGCCTGTGGACAAGGTCTGCTCCCTCCAGTCCATTCTCAATATTGACATCAGATTTCTTGTTGTAAACCAACTCTGACCTCGTCATTTCACTTCTTTAAAACGTTGGTTGGTTTCTCATAGACTTCAACATAACAAAAATAGCTTATATTTACTAAGCGAGCATGCATGATATGCCAGGCATCGTTCCAAGCACTTTACACATATTTTCTAATTAATTAAGTTGAAGACCAAATTCCCTCAAAGGTCTTAACAATCTGGCTATGACCCATCTTCACAGTCCCCCGTCCTGCCACTCAAACACACAGTTGCCCCACACCAGAATTAACAGGGAAATAAATACAATTTTAGAACCATAAACAGACATGTTGTGTTCTTACATTCTTGCACACGTCTGAGCCTTTGCATGTGATATCTCCTCTGCCTGGAATTCCCTTCTCTTAATTCTTTACCTGGAGAACTCCTATTTATCCCTGAAGCCTAACTCATACTCCACGAGGCCATCTGCAGCTCCCCCAGGCAGATGTCGCCCCTCCCCTCCCCGTGCTTTCACGCCGCTCTGAGCCCACTCCCTTAGAGCATCTTCCCCTCTAGTCCAGGAGGCCTCAAAGCAATAATT
>RJWJ010039772.1:0-14296 GCA_004363605.1 Indri indri | reverse complement strand
AAAAAAAAAAAAAAAAAAATTAAACACCGCAAAGTAAGATTATATGGAATATTTACACTTCTTTGCTATTGTATAATGAAAGTTTAATGATGTCTTTAAACCAAAATGTTATCGGTAGATAAATATATAAAACTATTACAAAATACACAAAATAAATGTGGGATTTTTCTTAGCAATCAGGTTAAGCATATTTTAATTGTGGTATCTGCCCAATACTTACCCAGAGCAATAATATGGAGAATATTTGATAAAAGAATAATACAGTATATTGCCACAGCAATGACTAGAGATGACATAGAAAGGAAATTCCAATTGGGAGAGAGAGGACATATTTTTAGTGCGATGATGTTTTATTCCTACAGAAAAAAAAATCCCTAAAGAAACATTACAAAGTCATTATGAACACACATGCTCTACCTTTTTAGAAGAAAGGCAAGGGGAGAGAGCCTGCACCTTTTTCTTTCCTTCTTTCTCTTTTTTTTTTGGCAGTTCTTATGAAAATTCATAAGCCAGATGGCATTCAATAAATGTAAAGAGCTAAAGAATTTGGTTTTATAGAAAAACATCAATTAGCATAAGAAAATTAGCAATTAAGCAATCATTATACAACATATATCAGTATTACTAACGAGTGAGCATATACACTAAAATGCTAACATGAACTCTTTTCAAACAAATACATTTGAAGCATTGCCACTTTACTGTTAAAGGTTTACCAGTACTTCATTACAGCTGTCCTTGGGTTCCACACCATATTATCATCCTATTGTAACAAACTCCTTTCTAGATGTCCTCAGCAACTGACCTTTGGCCCAGTGTCATTTGCTATTAATATTTCTATTCAAAAAATTTTAATCTATCCACTTTTTCTGTACATGCAGTTCAGTTTGATTCTCTTCAACAAAACAACGGTATAGCCAATATAGTTGTCTACTTCCATAGACTTTGTAGTCAGGTCTATAGGGTAATCCAATGAAACAAGATATATTTAACTTCCACTCTTAAAGTAACATACATAAAGGATGCAATACCAAGCCCAGAAAATCCCCTAAATCATGGAAATAATTTGTGCAAAGATGGTTATAATCAAGCATTTTTGCTGAGACTCTAAATGAAGATGAGACACTCCAAACATAAAGGACATTAAGATTGAAGCCATTAAGAGGTTCATGAAGTTGAATACTGAAATACTGAAGACAGTGATCAGGAAAAGGGTTACTGACTGAAACAAATTTTAACATTAAGGAACCACTTTGTTTGAAAACTGCTTGCTGCCTTCTAAAACTCTGGAATACTATCTAAAATATGTATATTTATTTGCCATTTTTATTGCTATACCTCTAACCCTAAATTTTCTGTGATGCTTTACCTGTGAACAATATGCTTTTCAAAACATAATTCCAAATGGAATACGAATAAGAGTTATGGATATATACGTAAGTAACTAAAGAGCAAATACTGTAGAAGAACAAACACTTGCACTAATTATGCCTTTTTATCATTTCTGATCTCAAAATTCATAAAATGCACCTTTCCTGCACAGTGATTAGAAATATTACCAGAATATGGTTGCAGAATCTGTCTTTTCTA
Source organism: Indri indri (assembly GCA_004363605.1). Taxonomy (NCBI): domain Eukaryota; kingdom Metazoa; phylum Chordata; class Mammalia; order Primates; family Indriidae; genus Indri; species Indri indri. The sequence goes on along the minus strand of RJWJ010039772.1, from coordinate 12,706 downwards.
GAGAGATCTTGACATTTAAATATACTTGCAAAACAATGATTATTTTTATTTAACATTAAATAAGGTCAGTAATTGAGGTATAACATATATTTTTCTGCCCTACAAGTGCAAAAGGGCTAAATCAAGTCTTCTGATCTGTGTGGAAGAATAAGCTATTTCCCATTTCCCAGAATCCTTGCTATCACTAGGGTAGGGAGAACACTGCCCAAGGGGAACAAGGAAAAGATCCCCAGAGTTACAGGACTTTAAGCTAAAAAATGACTCCCACCAGTCAAAGTCACCATTCAGAAACCTATTACTACAGAGTTACCTCAAGAAGAAATCTGACAAGTAGAAAATAGTCAAAAGTTAATGAAGATGTTTAGATTCAAGAATTTTAACCTAAACTGACATTTCATCCAAGGGAGAGTGCAAGAAAATCTGCCTTTAACTATAAACTTTGCTTCCACAAAAATATTGATTCTACACAGTTTTTAGAGTCAAATATACAAGAATATGTACAAGATTCCTTTTCTTAACTTCCTCCTAATTTTGAGGCTAGAATCAGGAAAGGAAAAGAGAGATTTTTTTCAAGAAATGTTGATGGTTGAGGTTAAAAAAATAGCCTAAAACCTGGAGTCTGTCCATGCACTAAATAGCTAAAAGGCATCATGATGAGCAAGAATTTACAAGTACCAACAACCACCTATGAAACAAAGAGAAACACTTCTGAGGATAGGAAAAAATACGTAAAACCTCTGGATTCATAAGGCCAAGGAAAAAAATATAAAGACATGGTCTATAACACCAACTATTAGAGAATTATAAAGGTAAAAAATCATCCCTTCCCTTGGCTTTTTTTTTTCCTCCTTTGAGTGAGACACAAAACCCAGTGAAGCTCCAGGCTCTCAACCACTGATACCCTACAGCTAGCCATGGCAACAGCTGCATGGCTCTGTTGTAATAAACTGGAACAAATTTAATAGCTTTTATTGTTCTGCAGTGGTGTCTGAGCATAGCCACTCTCCCCTCCTAGGACTCCAGGGCCCTGCAAGGGCAGCAATGAGAGAAGATCTCATTTACCTAAAAGCACTTATAAATTTTTAATTTGCTTTAACAAGTAAATTAACAAGTCCCTCATTCAGGCAAGTTTTACGGTTTCTTGCCACTTGGGGAAGGCTGTAAAAGTTTTATAGATAATCCAGAGCTACTGAGACTGCTCATAATAAATTGTCTGTTTCCTGTTATTTTATCAAACCACTGGGCTTCTAATGACTTAAAGTCACAGTTCCCTTATATTCAGGTTTTTTATGAGGCCATATTTATAAACTCCAAAGAATACCCTAAATTATACTGGGCCCTTGCTAATCATTACATTTTTTTAAAAATGGGAGCGTACTTTTAGCTCACGCCCAGCTAATAAATGCTGCAACATGTTTTGGAGGTAGCGTGCTGATTCTACATATTATTTAAGACACTGCTTTAGCCAGAGTTTCCATCAGCAAATACTTTATCTGCAACCTGATCTGTTCTGTACAGACTCACCAACAGCTCTGCCCACTTGAGTGCCGTGCTTTCTAGACTGCTGTATTTTATTCTACAAGAGAGTAGTCTGATGACTATGACTATGTGAAGCACGCATGGTAGGAGAAGCTGAGCCTCCAGTGTATAAACTAGAGCTTGGCCCTGAATTAACATTAAAGTGAGTTCCTAGTTAACAGCAAACCATTCACAACTGACTTACCTTGAAAATAGGTTGGTAGGAAGAAAAAGGAGCAACGAACAAATCCCATTCAAATTTTTTACTCGTTATTGACTACCTATTATCAGCTGGGAATGGGGCTGACAATGTACGGAATATAGAAAGGAATAAATATTGATAAATATTGATTATAAAATATACAATTTACTAATTGCACAGATACACTCAATATTAGAAACCAAAAAAAGAAAGGAGAATGAAATATGCTCTCTAATCAATCACTGATAAATGTAGCATTAGTGAAAGTGTGAGTTAAGTTGCCAGTCTGCTTTGTGATGACCTTTATATATCATATATATGCATACACACACACACAGAGTAGAGATCAAAAGGCATGTATTTTTTCAACTTAGGCTATCTAGGGAGGGAATATTAAGAAAAAGTCACCCACCACCAAGGACAGCATGATCTATATAAAGGCCTTTAAATAAAATGATTCAAAAGGTGAAGAGATCACATCACAGTTCATGCAGATACAGCATGCACTGTGGCATGCACACTGAGATCTCAATTCATCCATATTGATTTCTTCCCCAGAAAATACAAGTTTGCAGATTGGCATCACCCAGTGTGATCTCACATGAAGGTTCATCGTTTAAATAATGACTGTTCTTATGTGGCTTCATATTTATGATTCTTATTTGAATTACAGCACCTTGTTCAATGCCATAGAGCATGAACCTCTTGGCCGAGGTGTGAGAACCCGTCACTGAGAATGAATTCATAATGATTCTTTTCAATTTCATCCCTTTTAGAGGGTAACAAATAACACAAGGGAGAAGAATCAAAAGAAGATGTAAGATAGCAAAGTTTGGCATCAATACTGACCAACGTCACATTTCAAGGATGGTGCATACATACTGACACCAGCTACTGCATCTTTTAAAAAAATGTCATTTCTACTCTAATTTTGGCATTATGTTGCAGTTTTTCTGGAACACTATCTAGAGGAAAGATGTGGTGATTTCCATATTCTACTTGAACTCAGCATTATCTTCCTGCTGATTTTGGGGGAAGGTTTAAGACAACAGAACATAGTTGGCTTCAATAAATGTTACTCCCCCTAGAAAATCTGAGATAATAGTGAAAATGATACAAACTCAAATGAATATAGTCCTTTACAAAGTATCTTCTTTTTCTTCTTTTTAAACAAGTTTTTTTACTGATGCACAATCAATATACATAGTTTCAGGGTACATGTGATAATTTAATATATTCATATAACTTGTAAAGATCAAATCAGTATACTCAATATCTATCTCCTTAACAAACAATTTTCATATGCATAATCCCATTCAGTCTTCATAACCCAATGAACTAGTACAACTATTCCCATTTTACAGATATGAAAGTTTGTCTCCGAGAGGTTGAGAAATCCCAGTTCACAAAGCTAGAGAGAAGCAGGCTAGGTCTTGAACTCAGAGTTGTGGAGACAGCAGAGAAGAGGAAGCTATAATACTATCTTTCTTCATAGATAACTACATTATAACAGAATGTTCTTCTAGAATGCTACCTTGCTATCCTGAGAACTGTGTACTAAATTAATATCTAGAGCTGATGTACAGTTCCTATCTGGATCAGGGCATTTGTTCAATACTATGAACACAGCCAGTTTATTCCTTGTAAATGACAAACAATTGACTTCGACAGAAATTAGGAAAGGCAATTGCTCTTTTAAGAGCCTATCATAGTCTAGAGCATCTGGAGGGGCTCAACAAATTTTTATTGAATACAAAGCCTATATACAAACTGTAGGTGTATAATTGTATTATTATTTGTTTTTGTCTATCTATCCAGCGGCCTATAAACTAGAGTAGAACAGAGACTGTGTACCTCTTTTTTATTGCTATAACTTCAGTGCCTAGCATAGTATCTGTCATGCAGTAGGTACTCAATAAACGTTTGTAAATGAATGCATATATTCATAAATGACAGAACTGGCTTAATGCCCATTCATTACCACTCCTAAAAATATCTCCAAAATAATAAGTGTTATATCCTCACCTAATGGGTCAAAAGCGTGACTCTGAATATGAAGAAAAGGATTAATAGGCAGCCTCCAAGAAGTACACAGTTATAAGACTTTTATGTGTGTATGAGTACACACGTCTCCAAAGAAAGCCTTAACCATGTTAACGCACACACACCCTCAATATGTGATCTAATCCTTCCAAGTTTACTGGTGATTGCTTTTCATTAATCAAAATCATTAAAAAAATATTTGTCCAGCCCTCTGCTTGTCTGCAGCAGGCAGTTTGCCAAATGATGTTTCCATGTAAGTAAATGAGATCATTCCTTGGTTGCACCTAAGTCCTTTAGAATTCAGGAGTTTTTCAGTTCACGTTTCAGGTTAATCTTTTTCTTTCTTTAAGAACAGAATATCCTCTTTGCAGATCTCCCTGAGGGCTTCGTATTTGCAACATCAAACAGAACACACAAACCAGTGCACCCACTTCCAAAAGCCTATTATACTGTCAACTGGCTTCCTAACGGCAACCAGGGGAGAAGGCTTACAGACTTCTAAGCTTCCCCCACCCCCTGGAAAGTACCCATAATTTCTCCAAGCTACAACTGCATTTTGTTTCACTAAAGAACTCCTAATAAGACTGGAAATACTCCAAGGAGGAAAAAAGCAACTTGAAGTCACTAACTATAAATCTCACCTCCCTTTTATTTCTTACTCCCTCTCAAACTTTCAATTGTTGGCAGGCTCTGGGGATGCGGTACTGTCATGCATGGCTACCAATGAGTCATTTCCACACTGCTTAATGAATCATAATAAAATGCAGATCCACAAAAAACCAAGTCCAAGCAGGGCAAGAGTTCTGGCAGTGCCTTATGATACCACATGACTTACATTTTACTATTCCTGTTGGGATGCCTAGAAAGGGCGAAGGAAGAGGAAAACAGTCACAGACAAGTTTTTAACATTTAAATCAAACATGTATTTTCTCCATGTTTTCTTTGCTTCTTTAGAGTCAATCCATAGTACAAACCCAAGGGGAAATTGTGGCTATCAGCTTGTACCAGCAAGGACTCACTTCCTTAATTGTTAATAGAGTTCATGAATATCTGTTCCAAAAGGACACCACAAATGGGTCCCACATAGAAGCAGGTTTCCAAAGCATACAGCAATATGCAGCAAACACTCAGAGCTCACAACAAATATATATATAAATAAATACACAATACCCCCAAGGTTAAGCATAAAACCATTTATCTTCTCTAGATGTCTACATTTTCCTTTTTCCTTCCTAGAAGTTTTCACAGTTGGTTATTATAGAGAAAATGGGAAAGTCCTCAAAGGACTGCACACTGGGGATACAGAAATGATGGATGGATAATGAGAGAGGAGAGCACAAAGAGAGGCAACACACCGTTTACCAACATATGCGCATCTGTGTGCCAGAAGAGAGTCATATCACCAAAAAAAACCTCTGATTTGCTTTATCTGGGCCCTAAGTACCTCTTCCAGGAAGGCTGAGCTGGTTTGACAGAGTTGTGAAGGGTTCAACACACACAAGGAGTAGTTATGACTTGCAAACACTAAATAAATTCTGGGTAAAGTCTTTACAGGCTACTGAGTAAAAATCCTTCATAGAAGCCCTACATTCACACAATGACGTACTCTATAAACAGCTTACATGTTCCATGCCACCTGTGTGTTAGCAAGGGTCACTTCTTTTTGATACAGAATCACCTGGCCTTAAGCCCAGATGGTCTAGCAGCTCAAAAGGGGTGACCCACTCAGTGTGAAATGCATTAGACACAGTTCACCTGTACATGCCCTTTGTGTCTCCTCATAATCTCCTTTCTCTCCATTTCTGAGTTAATCTTTCAATTTATAAATTGATAACGAATTCGTCCACTGTGGATAATTTCTTCCCTCTACAGAGAGCTTTTCTCTCATGCAAAGCCTGTCCATAAAAGTGAAGGAAGTCAGACAACTGAATCATGCATCTTGTTTTTTTAAAATCCAACTAAAAATGTTGCCTAGATCCACGGGTGTTACTGAGCCAAGCGGAGATTACCACCCATAATTTTTAACTTTTGATTTTTATTTAATAACTCATTTGTATAACCTCAATGAATGAAAGCAGCAGACCTGAAGAGATTTGCAGCTGAAGTCCCATCAAGTTGGAAGGTTATGTCAGCTGCCAAGTCTGGAAATGGAGCCCCGCACAGCAAGAAAATGATGAGAGATTGGTTACAGCCATAAGTAATTGATCTGTCTGAAAATACGGGCTACGAATCAAGGGATTAATGCTGGTGCTCCAGCTGGGCTGCGTTGCTCACTTCCCTCTAGCTCTCTGACAACAAAGACATGCCTCTTTCTCCAGGGACAAGAAATTTTTATTAAAATCTTTATACAACTTAGCAGCAGAGACTCTGTAAAAGCATCCTAGAGATTTGGGGAGGAGAGGAGGTGCAGCCATCATAAGGAAACCATCCCACAATTTTCGTTTGATCTGGTTTTCATTTCAAAGCAGTCACCAGCCTGCTTCCCATGGCCAAATGTACTTGCCCCTCAGCTCTGCAGACATGGAGAGGGAGCCCCACAAGTGGTGCTCTTAGCTGGAGAGATGTGGATGAGTAAAGCAGTAGAGAGCTGCAGGCAAAAATAAAGTGGGAAGGCATCCAAAACTGCAGCTGTGCTGGCCCATTAAAAAGCTGAGACTCATTCTGTTGTTCGACCTCATGCTTATCACCACATAACTATTCATCAAAGAAATTTCAGTGCAATTAATTAAATTATTCCCATGTCTGTGCCACGGAGTCGTTATTCCAATATCAGCTTTCACTCACACTCTCTTAAGCTCGTGTCTGCATGCCAAGTCACTACTCTGGGGTTGTCCAGTCTCAATAAAGCTGTGCTCCTCACTACTCACACAGGCTATCATTCCTCTTTTTTATTGCCATTTATTTTCCACTAGGATTTTGCTGCCAGTATATTGGCAGGACTTCCAGTATATGGATGTAATGAAATCTACCACAGACACTTAACACGGGGTCAGGATGGAGCTCAGCTCATGTGAAGCTGTAATATAATAAACAAATGCTTTCAGGAGGATTTTATCAGCTCAAAAATAGAACTCGGTATCCTCTGATACCAAGTGCACAAAAATTTGGAGCGATTTAAAAATTCTTGTGATAATTAAGTTTATGGTTGAAATATGCCTAACATGAGAAATCTGAGCTAAAGCACAGATTTGTTTTCATATGTCAGAGCTACTTCATTAAAAACAAAAAGTATTAAAATGTACTGGTGAGATTATGCTTAAAAAAAACAGCCATCTTCTTAGTCGCACACGTGTAACTGACACATTCATATAATTTGGGGGATGACTGTTGCCTGTGGAACTTTGCTACAACTATAACAAAATGTAAATGAGATTAATAATCCTCTCTACATGATAGCCAGCAAATACTTAAGGCTCTTCTCTTTCCCTTATATATCACCACAGCAAATTATAGGATTTGACAAAGTGAACATCTATATACCTTAGCACTACATTTCATATTCCAACAAGTTTGCAGCCTTTATATAAACACAACATTGGGAAGATGTAGACAGAACTTCAGAAATCTCAGTGCTAACTCAGAACTGAAAAGTAGTTGCTCAGATGATTATCACAGGACACAGAGAAGCCACCATCTCAGGCTTGAGGACCATTTATCCATTACCTACCGACCAAGAATCTTAGGAGGTAAGAAAGCCAAATAGGAAAATATGTGATTATAACAGCAGAGATCCCAGTACCTGAGCATTCTTAAAACCCTCAGCAACCCGAGAATTTAAAAGTGAAAACAGATGATGTTCTGTTCCAAGTGTTGAGACTCCATTCTGTCATTAAAAACACTAGATTCTTGGTAGTAACTTCTATATCACCTATTCAAAAGAAAATTTATATTAGTATCTGGAGTGTGTTTTTTAAACGGATCCAATTAAGTAATTAAATGATTAGCTGAGGAGCATTAAAATAGTCCAAGGCTAAAAAATCTTCTAATTTGATAAAAACTATAAAAACACAAATCTAAGAAGTTCAAAGAACTATAAGGACAAGAAACATAAAGAAAATTACACCAACACAGAACCATAAAAATCAAACTGCTCAAAACTGCTGACAGATAAATTTTTAAAAGCACCCAGAGGGGGAGGAAAAAAAAAAAAAAGGTTATGTGCAGATGAAGAAGATTAGGATGATAGCTAATTTTCTCATTTAAATAAATGGAATTATAAAGACAGTGGAACATTTTCAAAGTACTGAGAAAAAAAAACTATCAACCTAGAATTCTATACACAATTAAAATGTTTTTCAAAAATTAAGGTAAAATAAACATGTTTTCACACAGGTGAAAGCTTGAAAAATTAGTCACCAGCAGACATGCACTTCAAGAAATGTCCCTTAGGTAGAAGGCAAATGATAATACATGGAAATACAGATATGTACAGAAGAATGAAAGGCACCATAAATTGTAACACACTTAGCATATAAAACATTTTTATATATTAAGTTTCTTCAAAAGATAATTAAAATCAGTAACAATGTAGTATGGAATTTATAACATACACAAAAGAAAACTTGTGTGACAAGAGCATAAAGATGGGAGAAACAGAAGTATACAATTGTAAGATTCTTATACTATATATGAATTGGTGTAGCATCACTTGAAAATAGGTTGTGCAAAGTTAAAGATACACTACAACCCCTAATGTAACAATTAAAATCACAAAGAGTTACATCTAATAATACAAGAAAGACAAAACAGAATCATTAAACATATTCTATTGATTTTTTAAAGGCACAAAAATGGGGAAAAGTGAATAAAGAATAAATAGGAGAATAGAAAAAAAGAGGATAAAATATTTAAATCTAACCATATCAACAATCACAAAGTATGTAAATAGTTTAAATGTACACAATTTGAAAGGCAAAGATTGCTGGACTCAATAAAAAAAAATTTTTTTTAGAAGGTGCAAATACCCAAGGATATGCTCTAAGAAAAATACTCTAAGTGTAAAGACACAAATAGGTTAAATGCAAAAGTATGGAAAAAGACATTAATCAAAAGCAAGCTGGAGTATGAACTATCTGAAACAGAAATCAGGAAAGCAACCACATTTACAATAGCTACAAAATATATAAAATACCTAGGAATCACTTGAACCAAAGTAGTGACAGATCTATACAAGAAAAACTATAGAATTTTTCTGAAAGAAATAGAAGAGGACATGAACAAAATGGAAAGATATATCATGCACACAGATTGAAAGAATTAGTATTATTAAAATGACAATACTACCTAAAGCAATTTACAGATTCAATGCAAACCTTATCAAAATCCCAATAACATTATTCACAGAAAAAGAAAAAAAAATACTAAAATTTCTAAGGAACCACAAAAAACCCCAAATAACAAAAGCAATCCTAAGCAAAAAGAACAAAGCTAAAGGCATCACACCATCTGACTTCAAAATTTACTACAAAACTATAGTAACCAAAACAACATGGTACTGGCATTAAAACAGACACACAGATCAATGAAAAAGAATAGAGAATCTAGATATAAATCCACACATTTATGAGCAATTCATCTTCAACAAAGTCACCAAGATTATAGAAAGGGGAAAGGATAGTCTTTTCAATAAATGGTGCTCGGAAAACTGGATAATTGTATGCAGATGAAAGAAACTGGAACCCTTTCTCTCACCACACACAAAAATAAAATAAAAATGGATTAAAGGCTTAAATATAAGACTTCAAACAATGAAACTACTAGAAGAAAGAACTTGGGAAATGCTCCAGGACATCGGTCTAGGCAAAGATTTTTTTCTGTTAAAACCTCAAAAGCATAGGCAACCAAAGCAAAAAATAGACAATTGGTATTACATCAAGCCAAAAAGCTTCCGCATAGCAGAGGTAACAAAGTAAAGAGACAACTCACAGAATGGGAGAAAATATATGAAACTATCCATCTGACAAGGAATTAATAACCAGAATATATAGGAAGCACAAACAACTCAACAGCAAAAAGAAAATAATAATAATAATAATAATAATAATATCATTTAAAAATGGGCAAAAGATTTGAATAGACATTTCTCAAAAGAAGATATACAAATAGCCAACATGTATATGAAAAAATGCTAAACATCACTAATCATCAGAGAAATGCATATTAAAACCACAATGCAAAATCATTTCACCCCAGGTAAAATGGCTTCTATCAAAAAGAGAGTAACAGATGTTGCCATGGATATGTGGAAAGGGGAATCCTCATACACTATTGGGAATATAAATTGGTACAGCCAATATGGAAAACAGTATGAAGGTTCCTCAAAAAACTAAAAGTAAGCCAGGTGTGGTGGCTCACACCTGTAATCCTAGCACTTTGGGAGGCCAAGGCGGGAGGACTGCTTGAGGCCAGGAGTTTGAGACAGCCTAAGCAGGAGACAGACCTCCACCTCTATAAAAAAAAATAGAAAAATTAGCCAGGTGTCGTGGTGTGCACCTGTAGTCCCAGCTACTCAGAAGGCTGAGGCAGGAGGATCACTTGTGCCCAAGAGTTTGAGGGTGCAGTGAGCTATAGTGACTCCATTGCACTCTAGCCCAGGCAACAGAGCAAGACCCTGTCTTGAAAAAGAAAAAAGGAAGAAGGAAGGAGGAGGGAGGAGGGGGGGGAGGAGGAGGAGGAGGAGAAGAAAGAAGGAAGAAAGAGGAAGGAGGAGGAAGAAGAAGAAGAAGAAAGAAGGAAGGAAGGAGGAGGAGGAGAGAGAGAGAGAGAAGAAGGAGGAAGAGGAAGGAGGAGGAGGAGAAGAAAGAACTGACTAATCCAGCAATCCCACTACTGGTTATATAGCCAAAAGAAAGGAAATCAATATATCAAAGAGATATCTTCACTCCCATATATATTGCAGCACTATTCAAAATAGCCGAAATATGGAATCAACCTATTCACAACAGCCAAAATATGGGAAAACAGACGAATGGCTAAGGAAAATGTGGTATACATAATGAACCATTATTTAACCATATAAAAGAACAAAATCCTATCATTTGCAGCAACATGGATGGAACTGTAGGCCATTATGTTAAGTGAAATGAGCAAAGCACAGGAAGACAATATCACATGTTCTCTTTCACATGTAGGGGCTAAAAGGGTCAATCTCATGAAGGTAGAGAGTAGACTAGTTGTTACCAGAGCTTGGGAAGAAGAAGGGAAGGGAAGATGAAGGGAGAAAAAAAGAAAATACAAATGTATTTATTACACTGAACTGTACACTTAAAATGGTAAAGATGGTAAATTATATAAGTATATTGTATCACAATAAAAAATAAATTAAAAATATTAAAAATAGAGTAGGCTGGAGCAGTTATATCAATATCAGATAAAACATATTTCAAAGCGAAGAATATTTCATAATAATAGAGTAGTCAATTCATCAAGAGAACATAACAATCTTAAATGTTTATATACCTAATAACAAAGATTCAAAATAAATGAAGCAAAACTGATAGAACTAAACGGAGAAATAGACAAATCCACAATTATAGTCAGAAATTTCAATACTCATTCCTTAATAATTGATAGAATAATCAAAAAGGATATAAAAGATTTAAAGAACACCATCAACCATAATTGACATTTATAGAGCACGTTATCCAACAACAGCACGTACACGTTGTTTTTAAGCACACATGGAATATTTACAAGATAGACCATAGTCTGAGTCACAATCAGGTCTTGATAAACTTAAAATTATTCAAGTGACATATAGTATATTCTCTGACCATAATGGTATTAAAAGGAAAATTAGAAGTATTTTGAACTGGATGAAAACAATAACACAGCATTATCAAAATGTGTGGGATGAACCAAAAATAGGACTTAAGGGGGATATAACATTAAACTGTATTAGAAAACAAAGAAGGTATCAGCTTCCACCATTAAGAAACTAAAAAAAAAAAAAACAAACAAACAAATAAAAACAAAAGTAAGTATTATAGAACAAAGGAAATAGTAAATGTAGGAACAGAAAACAATAAAATAGAAAACTAAAAGGCAATAAAGAATATGAATGAAACCAAAAGTTAGTCCTTTGAGAAGATCAATGAAATTGACAGACCTCTATAGCCAGACTGATCAGGAAAAAAACAGGAGACATGAATTGTAACTATGAAGAATGAGAAAGTTCACAAAGTACAGATTTTAGAAATATTAAACAAATAAAGAAATATTGTGAAAATTCTACCAATAAATAATGTCAATAAATTTGATAGCTCAGATGAAATGGATAAATCCCTCAAAAGATACAATCGACTAAATATCACGTAAGAAGGAACATAAAACCTGAATAGCCCTTTATCAACTAAAGAAATTGAATTTGAAGTTAAAAACGTCCCACAAAGATAACTCTGTATCCAAGGGCTTCACTGATAAATCCTACCAAACACAAAGTCTTTCAGAAAACTAGAGAGAAAAGAATACTTCTCAACTTATTCTACAGAGCCAGAACTGCCCTGATATCAAAACTAAAGAGATTGAAAGAAAAGAAAACTACGGAAGAATTATATTCAACAGTATATTAAGAAATAATAATACACTGGGGAAAAGAATCCTTATTCAATAAATGGTGCTGGGAAAACTGGATAGCCACATGTAGAAGACTGAATCAGGATCCACACCTTTCACCTCTCACAAAAATCAACTCATGCTAGGTAACAGATTTAAACCTAAGGAGTGAAACTATTAGAATTCTAGAAGAAAATGTTGGAAATACTCTTCTAGACATTGGCCTAGGCAAAGAATTTATGAAGAAGACCCCAAAGGCAATCACAGCAACAACCAAAATAAATAAATGGGACCTGATCAAATTAAAAAGCTTCTGCACAGCCAAAGAAACTGTCATAAGAGCAAACAGACAACCTACAGAATGGGAGAAAATTTCTGCATGCTACAAAT
>RJWJ010039771.1:0-14297 GCA_004363605.1 Indri indri | reverse complement strand
GAGACCAGCCTGAGCAAGAGCGAGACCCCCGTCTCTACTAAAAAATAGAAAGAAATGATCTGGACAACTAAAAAAAAATATATATCTATATCTATATCTATCTATAACTATCTATCTATCTATATATAAAATTAGCCGGGCATGCCTGTAGTCCCAGCTACTCAGGAGGCTGAGGCAGAAGGATTGCTTGAGCCCAGGAGTTTGAGGCTGCTGTGAGCTAGGCTGATGCCACAGCACTCTAGCACGGGCAACAGAGCCAGACTCTTGTCTCGAAAAAAAAAAATATATATATTAATTAGGTTTTTTAGGTCAACAGTCTGAATCAGTCTAGGAGAGAAACCTCTGGAGCCCGAAAAGGCACTTTCCCTTGGAAACTGCCTCCGAATGTGGCGAGACTAAGTCACAGGCGCTTGTGGTGTTGTCTCAGGTAAGGCAGATCTCTGAGGACAGGCCTTGAAGAAGTTATTAATTCCTGGATTCCACTGATGACACGCTGACCTCCCATTCCAGCCACTCCTTTTTGTAGATGCCCCACTACCCAAGGAGTGGCCACAGTACGCTGGTGCTCTGTCACTGCAAAAGGCAGGTGTTGTCCATGCTCCTGCCCTCAAACTGGGAATGGGCAGCCATCTGGCAGCAAGGCCCTGGGCCATCTGGGATTCTGAGAGCACTTCCTATATGCCAGGCTCTGTGTAAGTACAGTATAGTCACTTCATTTCATCTTTGCGACACTCCCACATGGTATTAATATATACTGGGGTCACTCCCATTTTACAGATGTGGAAACTGAGGCCCAGAGAGGTTATATAAATACCCAAAGTCATATCACTTATTAGTGCCAGAGCTAAGTCATTAGACTCTAACATCTGTATTCCTGAGAAATTCATTTAAAGTGCATTGTTCAACTGGCTACGTTAGAGGGATGAGAGATTTTCAAAAAAATCTGTTTTCTAATTTATAAATAAAAATACAAAAACTTATTGCAGGGAATGAGGCTCAGCTATGCCCTGTCTGATGGTCACTCGGCCTAAAGACGGGCAATGGCTGCAGACCCTGCACAGCCTGTCCTGGTCAAGGTGAGGGGTGAGCGGCAGATGAGCAAGGTGACTCTCACCATGGCCTCTGGACCGGGTTTGCTGGCCTTGGCCAGGACCCCCCTTTGGTGGGCCCTGGATTCATAGCCCTCCCCCAGTCAGGGTCCTGCCTCCTATAGACTTCCTGGGAGACAACGCAGTTTAGTGAAAAGAGACCCGCTTTGCAGGGTCAGTGTGCTGGCTTAGAACTCCCACCTCTCTTACTGGTACCTGCATATTCACATTATGTCACTGTTGCAGCTCCGGCTTCTCCATCCGTTAAACAGAGCTAATAGCTATGTCACAGAGCTATGAAGACTAAATTCAACGTATGATGACAGAACACACGTGAAAGCTTTATAAACATTAGCAACTAAGTATACAACCTGTAGGATTTACCCTCCAAGGATACCTGCGTTTTAAAAGAGGAATTTGATAAAACAAACGAGGCTCAGATTACTGGGATGTGTGTGTGGCGCTGAAGCTCAGGAGTCCTGCTGCCTCCTCCAGCCGGCTGGAAGGACTGGAGCCGCGCTTGCCGCCCCCTGCAAGGCGCCCCCTGCCGTGGCGCTCTGGCCGGCCTTTCCTGTGCTCTCACTCAAGTTCTTTGTCTCAGGCGGCTGTGCGCAGCAAATGAATGCGTGTTTCCTGGGACGGAAGGGCTGCGGCACGGGCATAGGAGATGGGCCTGCACGCAGATGGGCGCAGCTGTGAGACCGCCAGCCTTTGCTCAGCTCTGTCCTCATGGGTGGGGAGGGTGGAGGAAGACACCACCTCTGCAGGGGCAGTGTCAGGGGTGAACTGTGCAAACCAGTGAGGTTCAAACACAGGTCACAAGGAGGCGGCCCATCACAACCCTTAGTACTGACTACCACATGAGGGTCCACCTACCTGAAGGCACTTGTTAGGCATGAAAATTCTTTATGTAACAAAACACAGGACAATAAATACATAAGACAGCATTTATCTTTTCACTACTTAGCCAAAGGCCTCCTCTGTGCACACTCTATGCTGAGGATGACGAAGTCTGATGATAAAGACATTTCCACTGCATATGAGAATTTTTGAAGTGCTCACACATGCACGATTTAACTGAATTCTTGAAACAAACCCATACAGAACATAGTCTAATGGCTATTTAGAGGCTGGGAAACCGAGGCTCACAGAGAGAGTGTACCTTAGATCACAGTTACTAGGTGGTACCGCTTGGGCTGAAGCCTATTCATCTATTCATCCATTCATTTATAAAATGGTTTGAATTTTTCAGAATTGATTTTGATGTAGTTTAGTATAGTTATGTCATCTTTTGGAAAAGACTGACATCTAGAAAGTTCCGTGTGAATACCGGACACTCTACACTTACCACCGGGATGGTGTTCATAACAAGACAAATTTTCCAGGACTAATTTTCAAGGAGAAAAGAAGAAATGCACTTCAAGCAAGAAAACTGGGTGTCTGGGAAAGCTTCCAACCACGAGATTTCCAGCAGGACTTGAGAAAACTTGGTCCACCCTGCTTTATAACAGATAGTGAGAGTAGAAAGGAGGTAGCCGTTCCTCATCATCTCCTGTGCTAGTTACCTTAAAGGACACAGAGAGAAAGACAGGGATCCTTCCCAAGAGAGTATAACAATGCAGATGCCTTATTTTAACAGAGACAACAGTATGCCTTAGGTTTTTTGTTTTTTTTTTTTTCCTTCCCAAACTCAGAAACCATGGATATCCTGGCCAACATCTCAACAGAGTTAGACTGTGTCTGACTCATGTGTACCCCTTGCTTCCCAGAGAGATACTCTGGTCTTACAGAACAAATTCCCTTCAGCCTTCTCCACTGACGGCACAGAGGCAGCGATTCTCGAAATCTGGAGAGCAAAGGATGAGAAATGAGGGATTCAGGATGGGCATGTGGTTCTACCGCTCCCTCGAGATGTGACAGAAAAGAGCTTTTGGTGCCTTTCCATGAAACGGCATGGTTTGTTCGTTCATTTGACAAATGTTTACTGAGTGCAGAGACCGTTCCAAGCTCTGGGTCCCAGCAGTGAGCAAAGCAAAGCTCCTGCTCTCAGGGAGCTTGTATACCGGTGGGGAAAACAGACAACAAACTGACAAAAAAGATACAGGTAATGAGAGATGGGGGCTGCTGTTTAAGACAGAAGTGCCGGCATGGCCTCTCTGAGAATGTTGTCACGTTGCCATTTTAGGCAAACACCCGGATGAAGTGAGGGAGAGAAGGGCATGGACGGCCAGAGGCAGAGTGCTCCAGGCAGAGGGGACAAGAAGGGCAAAGGCCCCGCGGTGCCTCTGAGCTCAGAGGGGAGGGTGGGTAGAGGTGAGGTCACGGAGGTAGGGGCACAGCAGTGGTGCAGATCCTGCGGGCCCTGAAGCTGCGTTTCAAGGACTGTGGCTATTTATCGTGCAGCGTCTATGTGCTAGGCACGTCCTGGGATCTGGGGATGCAAAGATAAACAAGCCAAGGTCCCTGCCTTCACCCAGTTTGTGGTCTAGCAAGGGATGACAGGCAAAGGAGATGAGTCTAGTGCTGGAAGGTGATTAGAGGGGCCGAGGGCTCAGGAAAGAGCTTCCAGAGAAGAAGACTCCAAAGGTGGCAGGAGCCGCTGTGAATAAGCCAGAAGTCAGCTGCGTTCTAGACCCAGTTTTGCCCATTTTCCATCTCAGTCAAATCCTTTGCTCTTTCTGAGCTTCAGCTTCCTTGTGCATAACATGGGAATAACTATGCTTGTTCTCTACAGAGAAAACAAGGTCAAAGTTGTGAAAGTGCTTTGAAGACCAGTGCTGTAGACAGATGTAAAATACTGCTGCAATCTCACCACACCACGTACTCTCGCTACACACACGTGACTGTGCGCGAGTGCACACAGGTGGGTGCACAGGCTCCTAGCATCTCTCCATCCATCGGCAAAGCTGGTCACCCAGTCTGCAAAGATCTAGAGCCCAGCTTCTCAGCCCGAGGCCTGGCTATACCCTGCGGTCTCCGTGCGTACTGTGGCTCTCGGTGGGGCTGCTGGTTAATCGGAATTGCTCAAGCGTGTGTGCAGACTCCTGTTTGTTTCTGGGCTCCTCATCCTCTCCAAACAGAACCAGAGACGGGACTCTGCCCCTGCTCCCCAGGCTCAACAAGAAGTGGCCACTGGGCTCCAGGTGTTTGGTCACCCTGCACTGCCCTTCGTCCGTGTTTGGGAGGGGGATGCTGTTCCCACGTAAACCAGGCTTGGCTCTGCCCAGAGCTGCATTTCTCTGTAGCCAGAGGCACTCAGCCAGGGAAGGAGTCTGCCATCTCTATAAAGAAGGTATATTTGGGGAGTAAATTTCCATCAGCAGATTGGCAAGGTCATAGTTTAAAACCAAACAATCCTCAACAATAAAGTTAGAATGTATGCCCTCTTGCAGAGTTAAAAAGCCCATTTCCTCCAGGTTCCTTTGGAAAGAATCCCTTTTCACCAACCCTAAGGATTTATGGATTTCATCTTCTGGGGTATTTTCTCCAATCAGAGTTGTCTTACAATATGCTAACCCGCCTCAGCTGAAACATCCTTTCTCGACTTAGGGAAATACACTGGCTGGGTTCAAGTACTTGTTCTGCTCTGTGACCCTGAACGCTCCTTGGGTCTCAACGACTATTTGTAAAATGGGAGGATTAGAACAGATGACCCCAAGGTCCCTTCCAGCTCCCATCTTTTAGGATCCCATTACCCTCTGTTTCCACTGGCAGTACCCTGTCATCTGTCTTGGTTGTGGGGTCACCGTGTCCCTCAACTTTGCCCTTGTCTTTTGCCTTTCTCTTTCCATTTTTCTCCCCAGTTTGAGGAATCCCACAAGTCCCTGGGTAGGATTCTCGTCTAATTTTGTATCTTGTAGAGCAGCAGTCCCCAACCATTTTGGCACCAGGGACCAGTTTCATGGAAGACAATTTTTCCACGGACTGGAGGTGAGCTGGGGGTTTGGGGTGAGGGGGTTGGGAGGGTGTGGAACTCAGGCAGTGATGTGCGGCCTGTTTCCCAACAGGTCATGAACCCGTACCAGGCCGTGGCCCAGGGGGTGGGGACCACAATTGCAGAGCATGCAGTTTGCTGTTGGTGCTCAATAAATACAACAGCAGATTAATAGACTCCAAATAGCACAGTTCCTTTCTTCATTTAGACAATCAGCTGTCACAGTCTTGGCACCCCCATACCATGTCTCCCCGTCAGCGCAAGCTGCTACTTCTCTGATATGCTAATAACAGTAAGTCTCCATCTAGTCCCATCTGAGATGTCAGCTCCTAGGGCCTCTGTTTCATTCCAGTCTCAATGGCGCTTATTTTTCTATAAAGGTATGCTTTCATTAGCATAGATTTCTGTTGAGAAGGCATTTAGTTGTTTTATTCATGGCAGGAATGGCTGAACTGTGGGCACACAGGTAGGCGGAAGGTACTGGATGTCCGAGTGGTCTGGAAAAGAGCGGACTTTAAATACTTAAAGGGTTATCACGAATTTTAAACCTTCTTCCTGGATGGATTGGGACCCAGGGGCTAGATAAAGGCAGGGTTTCTGGATGTCTGGGAAGAGCACAGAAGTTGAGTCAAGTGGGGTCTAAAAGACAAGAGTCAGGGGTGCAGCTGGAATGGAAAGTCAAGCAGACAGTTCCACAGAATTGCTCAGCCTAGAAAGCTGGGCAGGGATGAGCACAAACCCGACATGATGTGACTGGGGGGCGGGGACACTGGACGCAGAGATACCAGGTCAGGTTCCGACTGAAGGGAGGAAGGCGGAGCTGAGGTGGTCCTTTGAGGCAAACCCCGTGGACTCTTAAGAGAACTACAGCTTGGATGGCGGGTTGTCTCCTTAGAAGACAAGCTCTTTATGGAAAACAGGTGACCAGGAATTAGGAACTTGTAGAGAAGCTTCTGGCTTCAAGGGGGCAGTGGGATTCCATGACCTCTAAGATCCCTTTGAGCTCTCAGAGTATGAAATTCTATGAGATTTTTAAAAAAATCTACACCAAGATACCTATCTAATGTATAATTTCAATTAATCGCATTGCAAATAAAAGAATACTAATTTCACATTCTAATAGGTTCTGTATCTTCACAAGATAAAACTTATAATTTTGTTAGAAAGAATCTCATTGGTCATCTAATCTAGAAGTGGGCACACAGTGTCCTGCTGCCTCTTTTAATAAATAAAGCTTTATTGGAACATAGCCAAGCCCATTCCTTCACATACTGTCTTTGGATGTTTTGGTGCTACGGTGGTAGAGCTGAATAGTTGCAACAAAAATCATATGGCCCGTCAAGCCTAAAATACTTACTATCTGGCCCTTTAGAGAAAATGTTTGCTACCCTTCAATCTAGTCCCTCATTTTACAGGCAAGAAAACTGAGGCCATTAGAGTGAAATGGCTTACTTTGGCTGAGCTGGGTGGTGACAGAGCTGGGACAAGAACTGTGACATCTGACTCCCAGGCCTGTGTTTCTCCGCTTTGGCTCATGGTGTCCCTCCCTGGTGGCTCTGTCGACAAGCACCTCTTCTCATCATGCCGCATGTCATTTATAGCCACAGGGCCTGAGGGGCAGAGGGGAACTGACTGGCCCAGGGCCGCTCCGCCAGCCTGCTGGCCACAGGACGAGCCTCAGACTTTCATTTCTGACCCTACAGAGTGCTAGTCCAAGCTGAGGCCTTGGAAGGCAGAGAGATCCTAAGAGCTTTGAAGACAAGAACTCATCTGGCTTCCCAAGTCCCTCTCAGCATTAGCATTCACCTTCTGTTATCCAACAAAAGGACACATTTACAACTGTCTCCAGTTCAACTCGAAAACCCTTTTCACAAGTTTCCAGGGAAATTACTCCAAGCAGCCCTGATGGGTTAAAATGATTTTAACACATCAGTTGCCTTCAATTCCTTCAGCGGCATCTGCTACAAACAGCAAAACATATGAGAACCTGATATTTACCTTTCCTTGAACTAAGAGATTGCAAAGGAGATGATGCAAAGGGGAAAAAAACGCGAGCAGCCCGACCTACCCACAATCATATTTAAAGAACAAACAGCCCATCCGAGGCCCAGGTCGGGCCTCTGCTTTCTGTGTGGGAGATTTCCCAGAGTGGCGAGAATCAGTCAGACCATTCAAGCGATCTACATTTGTCCAGGAGAGTATAAATGGAAAGCCCACCTCCACTCTGACCCTTCTTCCAGCTGCTAAGAGAGCTGTTTCCTTGCTCCTTGCCATTTACAAGACTTCACATTTTCTGCATTTCCACTTCTATTACACATCTCTCTTGGACAGACAGGAATGAATATTCATGCAAGAGATTAAGGCACATCAGCAGTTCTAACATAAGTGGTCAAGAGAATAAAGGATGCGCGTCGTAAGTGGCCACATGAGACTCCCCAAAGCCTTGCCAAGGCGATGTGCTGAACATACGCGTGCTTCCTCAGGCCCACAGAGCTGCTGCTCAGCTCAGGCTCAAGCTTGAATTTCAAGGGTGACATTTCCAGCCAAGGGAGGAAAGCTAAGGATGAGAGAGAGGGCAAGTCAACAAAGGTAGCTCTGCTCGGGGCTCAGCCAGAGGACCTACTGTTACTAGTTACCTGTGGCTCTGAACGCAAGCCCACCCCTTCCCACAAAGTCAGCCCATGCAGCTTAAAGAAGATGAAAACCAACATGGATTGGTATAGGCACTGGGTGGGGTGCTGGGGATCAAAGATAAACAGGGGCCTTGTTGTTACATTTATTGAGAATCTGTCTGTGCCAGGTGCTGTGCTAGGGGCTTTGCATAAGCCATTTCTTTAAATCCTCACACAGCCATAAGGTCAGCATTATTATCCTCGTTTTATACATGTAGCATCCACAACTCAGAGAAGTTAAGTAACTGATCCAAAGACACACAGCAAGTTAGTGGCAGAGCTGAGCATTGAACTTGCATGTGTGCCTGTGTGCTTCCCAACACACTGCACCACCTCCGAAGCCCAGAGACTCTCTTTCATCGTGGTTGCCGGCTGACTGTGCTCACCCACTTAGCAGTGTGCTCAGCAGCTGCAGGAACATGGGTGAAGGCCCAGGTGCATTCAGTGTGCTGCACGGCATGTTGAGGCAAGAGCATGTTGAAGGTGAAGGTCAGTTGGAGAGGCAGAAGAGTGAAATGTGGGAAATACAATTGCTTACATTGGTGTGAATTATTTGAATTGATTGTGGCCAGTGAGAATGCCAGATATGCAGACAATTGTACTCACTTGCACCCTAGGGGGTCCTGAAGGGGGGTCCCTGGGGGCCATTGCAAAGGAGGGCAAAGACAGCAAAAGCACAAGATGCCTGCAGAATCTGGGAGTGAGGTGGGCAGACGAAAACAGGCGGAGCTAAGAGTCGTTCCTAAGAGCAGGTGTGGGTGGTGAGCAGAGGGCCTCACTGTGGACTCGCAGCTAACCGGGGCGGACCATGAACGCTCCAGGCAGGAGGGGTCCGCCCGACTCCAGAACCCTGGCCACACCATACATGCAAACACCGTTTGTCTTATTCTTCACAGCCAGGTTTCCCACACTCCCCTCTTCTGTCTACTTGCCAAAGCGAGCAGAGGGAGGAAGTGGGAACACAAGTCCATACAGGAACACGGCCACTTCCAGGCACTGGGCCCCAGAGCCGCAGCCCAGAGCGACCTTTCTCGATCTCACTCTTCACCACCAGGATTGCTATCACCAGGCCCACTCCTAAAATTGGCAGAGTCTGGGGAAAGAGTGGAAAAAAAAAAGCTTACCTACCCTATGCCTAAATATTTTAAAGTTATAAAACAAGCCTACAAGTTGCTAAATAAAATATGTGATATTCTCCTACCTTGACAACTATACCTTGCCATCTGGAAGACCAAATTCAAATTTAGAATTCCCAGAGTCCACAGAGCTCTGTGTTGGACTACAGCGGCAAGGGGTGGCACATGCGTGGGAGTGGGCACCATCATGGTCCATAAGGGGCTGCGCAGAAACGAGCGTGGACAACACCACAGGCCATGAGGGACCACACGCAGATGGGCGCAAACACCACCATGGTGCACAAGGGGCCGCATACACACAGGTGCAGGCACACGGTTCATGGGGGCTGCACACCCATGGGGTGGACACCACGGTCCACAGGGGCTGCATGCTCTGGTGGGGCACTCAAGTCCCCAGGATCAGGCTCTGTGCATACCTTCACCTTTAGTCACCCTTGGGCACCTGAGGGTTCACAAGGCAGTGGAGCCCACCCTTAGGAGGCAGTCGCAGGGAAAAAGGTCCACATGGGTCCTGGAAGCTCTAGGCTAAGCGGGGAATTCCAGGGTCCTGGCTACCACTGAAGAATGGTCTAGAAGGAAGGCTATGGGCATGTTTTCTTGGCCCTTCGGAACTCCATGCCCTGTGAAGAAGGACACAGGAGAGGGCCCTCTAAAGCACAGGGCCCAGGGCAAGGGTCTCAGAGTGGTAATGATCTTTGCTAACAGCCCGTGAGTACCACACACTAATAATGCTTATAATAATTAGCACCATGTACTAATGCTTAGCTGTCCCAAGCATTTTACATGAGCCACCTTATTCATTCTCATAACAACTCTATGAAGTGGGTACTATTATTATTGCCCTTTTACGGGTGAGGAACCTGACTCAGAGCAGGCGAGTAACTTGCCCAAGGTCATAAGTGACGGGGCCAGGCAGTCTGGTTGTCTGGTCATCCCAACTGCACACACAGCAGAGCCCACCTTTGGGGCACATAGCGGTTTCCATGGCAGTCTCCCGGAGCTCAGCCCTGAAGGTAACTCCCAGTCAGGCACTACACAACACCTACTGTATACTCATGGCCCATATTCATGAATGTTTGCAACACTCTTTGTCGCGTCCCCATACCTCTGACTGCTTTGCTGAATCATGGATTAATCCCCAGATCTGGGCAGTGGATTTGCTGAAGCATCATTTTGCAAAGTTGGAAGAGTCAGGAGATGGATTTTTTTTCCCTTGGCTCAGCCAGGATAAGGAATGGAATCATCCCCGGGGAGGGGATGAGCACATTCTCAGGGCACTGGGGGTTGATGACTTAGCTGATAATCAAGAGAAGGCTGCCATGCCAAGGGCACAGATCTGCCTGAAGTGGGAGGTTTCTAGCAGCTGGTGATGGGAGCTGCCCTTGAATCGGGGGCAAGTACGAACTGAAGGAAAGAGAGCTACTGCGCTTCATCTCGGTTCTTTTGAAAGCCCAACCCACGTCTACCTGGGTCAGATAACAAATGTCAAGGAAAACCCAATCAGCTTGATATTTACACATTTATGAAGTTTGTTACCAACACTATATCAGCCAACTCATCTTAGCTAGCAACAGACTTCAAAATAGAGATTAGCTGCAACCCACTCGCAAATGGTTAAAAAACATCAGTCCAAAGGTGGGAAGGGCAGCATTGTGTGAATCACCAGGGATCTGGGTTCAAATCCTCATTCTCTCCCTTAGCAGCTGTACAGCACTGGGTACAGTACATCATTTGATCTCTCTGAACCTTGGCTTTCTTGCCTGTAAAATAGGGATGGAAAGTATCTAACAGGATGATTGCGAGCATTAAATGAAATAATGTATATGAAGTCCATGGTACACATAATGTGCTTTTAAAATGTTATCTTCCCTCTTCTTAGGCCATTTCTGGCTTCCACTCCGGCCTCCCGGGGACCTCTGTCGTTGGGCTATCTTTGGGATCCTGTGCGGTGTGTTGTTCCCAGCTACAGGTGGCCTTCTTTTGCATGAGGGACATGTGGTCAGGCTGAGAGTTCCAGGAAGGAGGTATAAAAACAGCAGAGCACAGGGCCTGCTTTTGATCAGAGACCACTCTAAGAAAGGCTGGAAACTAGACAAAGACATTTCAAAGAAATCCCTCAGCAGCAGGGACAGCAGAGCAGTGGAGGCTAGACCCTGCCACAGCAAGGTGACAGTGTGGCTTGGCAGGAAGGCTTCAGCTGCAAGGAGAACAGATGTCTCTGGCTGTCTCTGCCGGCTGCCCACTTCTGGGCCTTGACCTTTAAAACTAGGCCAGACCTCCCAGACCCCTTTCAGCCACCTCAGGGGCCTCAGGCCATCGGCCTCATGAGTGGAGACACAGCTGATAGTCTCTGGCTCCACCTGCTCTTGGCCATCTCTGCCTGTAAGTTTCTCAGATCAGTCTCTCTTCTCCTTCCTACTTCAATGACCTTAGGTCAGGCCCTCACCACTTCTCTCCTGGACAGCGACGACAGCCCCTCACTGGTGTCCCCTCTCCAACTCTAATTCATCCTCTATGGTGCTGTCGGGTGATGTCTCTGAAATGCACAACTGACCCTAATGCAACGCCCTTCAACAGCTCCTCACTGGTCAGAGGATGCAATCTAAGCTCCTCAGTCTCTTAGGGCTTTTTCGTTTGCAAATGTCAGAAAACAACTAGACGAAGCTCAGATTTTTTAAAAAAAGGGTTCATAGCAGGATACTGGGAAAGCTCACGGCAGAGAAGGAAGAACCACAGGAACTGGGTAGTTCCTGGGATTTCAGAGGCGAGGACTGGGGACTCCTCCCTGGGGTGAGGAAGAGGCCATCAGTGCCCCAGAACCACACCCCGTCAGCAACACGCCACCAGGGCAAGCTGGATTCCTCCGCCCCAGCTCCAGCAGAAGTCCCAGGGCAGTATGGTGATTGGTCAGCTTAGGCCACATGCAGACCAATCTGTGGCCAGCAGAATGGGGAAATGTGATTGGTACCTGCATCCCATGCCTGGGCCTAGTCCCAAGTGGGAAGAGAAGTGGGATCTGGGCTAAAGAAGTCGGGGAAAGGGTGCTGAGCCGAGGAAGACAAAAGCCCCCCACGGTCCTACCTGCTTTAGCCTCGTCACTCAAGGTGCCCTACCTGGAAGCCTGCACAACAGCAACACCAGTCTCCCTGCAGTTTCTGGCACACACCAGGCTGTCTCATGCCTCCATGTCTGGCTCGTGGTTTTCAACTCCCTTTTCCTAGAACATCTTCTGCCCTTTTCTTTTCTGCCCAGTCATCCTTCAAGACTCAGTTCATTGTCACCTCTTCTGAGATTCCTTCCCAGAGCTCTTAGACTAGATCGAGTGTCTCTTTTTGGGCTCCTAGCACATCTGTGTGTCTTTGTTGTAGTTATACAGATTAACACTAACCAATGGTAACAATGACACAAACAAACATAGGTAGCACCTACTATATGCCAGGCACTGCTTTAGGCACTTGGCATATTTTAATTCATTTGCTTCTCCTGACAACCCTATGAGGCAGGTACTATTATTTATGAAGTTTATGAAGCAAGGGAATGGAGGCACAGATTATGTCACTTGCCTGAGATCACAGAGCTAATAAGCAGCAGAGCCAAGTTCAAACCCAGGAAGGGTGACTCTGAGCCTATGCTCTCTAGAAATAATTTTTACGAAAATGTTCTCAACTTGCCCTTCACAGAATCTAGAAATAACAGGCCTCAGTCTGCCCTGCTGGGCTGTGAGCCCTCAACGGCAAACACCGTGACAGCCACCCTCACATTCTTGGTGCTGACTGAGTCACTCATGAAATAGTGTCTGGCAGAACTGACCAGAACTTCCCTTGCTGGGCAGCAGGAGGAGGAAGAGGGAAGGAGGAAGGGCCGCTTGGGCCCTGGGAGTTGGATTTCGGAGGGCTGTGGAAGAAATGGAGTCAGAGCCGCCCAGCAGACCTGGTGTTGGGGAGCGGACACAGACACGAGCCCATAGAGCCCTGCACCCAGCTGGTTGCCTCTGTGAAATGTCTCTTCCTAACTCGGCCACATTTTCTCTCTCCGACTTGCTTGCACACTCTTTAAGCAAATTTGGCTTCTCCTACAGGTAACTGAGACTTGCCTGGCGGCACGAGAAGGAGGCTTCCGCATCACGCTCTCCCAACTGCAGTTCTTTTCCGTGTATGACTTGATGAGGCCTGTGTCGGGGTACACACGAGCTGGGGTGATTTTCATCCAGGGCTATGGCGTCCCTCAATTGTGGGACCGACACGCAGGCAGGCAGGTCTCTGACTCACTGCCTTTCCTGAAATGAGCCCTCAAGTGCCCCCGACTCAGTTTCTCCAGTTGCATATTGAGGCTGACCCTAATAATTTGCCTTAGTGGGTCTTGGAGCTCACAAGGACCCATCTCCACCGGGAGGACCAGTGGTGAGAGGCAGGGACTGCAGCCATCATGGGCCGGTCAGTAAATACGGCCCATGTTTCCCCGCCAGTGGGACCTGAAACTGAACTATAGCCTAACAGCAAATTAACCAATCTCAAAGTCAGATATGATGAGAGAAGCTTTTTATTTAATCTTTCCTATGGGTCAGGCATTGAGCTAAGCTATTAACAAATAAAATCGTCCCTCTCTATCTGTGGGGTTTTGGTTCCAGGTTGGGGTGGGGAACCTGAGGTCTTAAGGCCATATGTGGCCTTCCAGGTCCTTAAGGGTGGCCTTTTGACTGAATCCAAATTTTATAGAACAAGTTCTTTTATTAAAAGGGGTGCAGCAGAGAAAGATGAAGCTTTTCTTGCCTCCTTTGGTGCTTAAAAAATATTAACAATCTTGAAATCTGAAGGCCGCAGGTTCCCCACCCCTGAATGGCGTAGTATTTGTATATAACCTCTGTACATCCTCCTGTATACATTAAATCATCTCTAGGTTACTGAATACCTAGTACAATGTAAATGCTATGTAAATAGTTGTACTATATTGCTTTTTTTATTTGCATTATTTTTTATTGTTGTATTTTCTTTTCTGAATATTTTTAATCCATAGTTGGCTGAATCCTTGGGTGTGGAACCCATGAATACGGAGGGCTGACCATACTATCTAATTTAATCTTTACAACTCTGTGTTAATCCTTTCGACAGTTGTGAGTGAGCACCTGTAGATGCCAGATTCTATACTGGGCACTTGGGAGATGGCACTAAATAAAACAAAGATCTTTAACTTGTATACAGACAAGCAATAAACGCAATAAGCAAGTAATAAACTGCAAGGTAAACCATGTAGTGGGTTAGGGACAAATAGCGTGAATGAACTTACACAGCAGGCAAGAGAGACTGGGAGTGCCAGGGTATGGGTTAGGCCTCATTGAGAAGATGATAATTGAGCAAAAATGTGATGGAGGCGAGAGAGTTGGCCATGTGGACATCTGGGGGAGGGGCATTCTTTGCAAAGGCCCGAAGGTGGGAGCGTGCCTGGGGTGCTCAGGGAGTAGGGAGGGGGC
>RJWJ010039770.1:0-14302 GCA_004363605.1 Indri indri | reverse complement strand
ATCTTTCAGTATTTTTGTTTTTCTGGGTTTCAGTGTTCTTACTAGAACTAAAGGAAAAGGAAAGGATATAGGTTTTTGACCAGTTGGATCTTGGTCTGGACATGGTCTGATTGTGTAGATGGGGGTAATTCAAACCTGAGACACAATGTGGAGCTGACTGTTTTTGTTTTTTCTTTTTCCCTCACCTCCCCAGACTACAATTCTTTTTTTAATGGTAAATTTTTAAGTCCCTTTCTTATGAATTTTTGCCTTTGAAACTTGGTATCTTTTGCAGTGATGATGTATTGGGTTTTGCATGGCTGATAGTACCTAACCTATTGGCCTGTCATTAGGGTATTTTGATCTATTCCATTATCATCATTTAAAATGTTTGTATTCTTTATTGGGTCTCTTGATTCTAGAGGTTTCATTTCTTAGTAAGGAGAGATTTAATTTTTGTAGTTAACTTGTGTCTCGAAGACATTGAGTCATTCATGTTTTAAAATACAGTGTTGAATTGTCTCTCTTCCTTGGTTATTGTGTATGACTGCCTATGCCACCTTCTACCTCGTTATTATTTGTGCCCACCATACATCCCATTACTGGTGCTAATTAAATCATCCTACTTTTGATTTGGTACCTTCTGCCAAGATCATTTGTCCAAAATGACAAGGTCCATGTGATTATTCTTTGGTGCTTACCCAGATAGAAATAACTTCAGATCTAAATATTATAAACAGGCTGGGCATGGTGGCTCATGCCTGTAATCCCAGCACTTTGGGAAGCTCAGGCAGGAGGATCACTTGAGGCCAGGAGTTCAAAGGTGCAGTGAGCTATGATCATGCCACTGCATTCCATCCTGGGCAACACAGTGAGACCCCCATCTCGAAAACAAAATAAAAGGAATAAATATAAACGAACATAATTATTAGAAGAAATAAAATACTAAGTACAGGTTGAATACCCCTTATCTGAAATGGTTGGGGCCAGAAGTGTTTGGGATTTCAATTTTTTTTTTTTTTTTTGGATTTTGGAATATTTGCAATATACTTATACTTGCCAGCTGAGCATCCAAAATCCAAAAATCCAAAATCTAAAATGTTCCAATGAGCATTTCCTTTGAGGATCATGTTGGCCTCAAAAAGTTTTGGATTTTGGATTTTTGGTTTAGGGATCCTCAACCTATGTAAACACTCCCCTACTTATTAAAAAATTCTGGCCGGGTGCAGTGGCTCACACCTGTAATCCTAGCTCTCTTGGAGGCCGAGGCGGGTGGATCGCTCAAGGTCAGGAGTTCAAGACCAGCCTGAGCAAGAGCGAGACCCCTTCTCTACTAAAAATAGAAAGAAATTATCTGGACAACTAAAAATATATATATAGAAAAGATTAGCCGGGCATGGTGGCGCATACCTGTAGTTCCAGCTACTCGGGAGGCTGAGGTAGGAGGATGGCTTGAGCCCAGGAGTTTGAGGTTGCTGCGAGCTAGGCTGATGCCACGGCACTCTAGCCAGGGCAACAGAGCCAGACTCTGTCTCAAAAAAAAAAAAAAAAAAAAATTGTATCACAGCCTGTTTTTCTGTTGTGATTACCTCACTGTGCTTGTATTTAATGATCAAAGTCTCACAGATTGGTCAATGGGAAGCCCCTTTATGTTGACTCCTATGTCCTTTCAGCACTCTGATATTTTTAAATGCACCCATGCTATCTGAAAACAACAGGATGTTCCAGACCCATTTTGATTTTTTCCTGCCGAAAGTCATAGAATCAGCCATCTCCATGGTACTGTTTCCCTTACAGGTCAATAGTATTGGAAACCAAACCCTGGGTCTCAGGGTCTCCTATGCAGGCTCTCACTAGTGGGCAAAAGTTCTACCACTGCTACTGGGTCATTTTTTAGTAATTTCAGAGCTGGAAAATGTTTTAATGCCCTGAGATCACATTTTATCTTGCTGTATCCTACTTTTCTTATAGTTTGTGATTTAATGACAACTAAAACTTTCTCTTATGTGGACTTCAATATGTATACCAAGGAAGCATATAGGTGTCTTGGGGAATATGTGTAGTCTAAAAGGTAATATTTCTGGTCAGCGAAGCAAAATGTAAAAAAAAATAACCTTTAATTCAGAATGAACTTGCCAAATATTTTTATTTCAGGCCAGTGGGCTCCTTGAAAACATTTTAATAATGTAAAATTATTTAAACACAGTAAAAGCTATACTTAATTTTCTTTGTGAGAGGACCAAACCAGAATTTAAATTCTATTATAACTATATTTAAAAAGTATTGCATTTTCTGACTGTAAAAGATTACTCTTCGGTGTATATTTATGTAGTATTCTAAAATTTATAATGGGGATTTTTATTATAATTTTTGATGTCTTATAGAAATACAGGCAAAACAAGCACATTATTCTGATATCTTTAACTCTTTCAACCAAATTTTCTTTAACCAAATTTTAACTTTTTTTGAAGGCATGCCAATACTTTAATAATAAAGATCCATTCTTGGTGGGCAAATTGTAATTGTAACAAACCTAGATATTCTTCATGTGCATTTGATTTCTATCCCTTCCCCAAGTGCTGAACCTCGTGCTTCACTGGTGGAACACTAGAGGAAGTCTTAGGTCACCCACAAGGAGGATCCCTACAGCTTGCCTTTAGTCAATCCAAACATTTGGGAGTTCAGAACCAACCTACCCTGGAGATCTGGGTCACTAGGGACTGCTGAGACCAGGTGAAGCTAGGTGCTGCTTTTCAGGCAACCTACTCCACACATACCGACCTCACAATGTGGCCTGTGCATACTCCTCAGTATTCAGAATATCATCTTCTGAGTCTGCTTTCCGTATTGTTCACATTAAAGAAAGAGAAAAGGCTCTTGGCTCACATTCAACTGGGGTTTTGCTGTTGACGTCCCATCTTGCATGTGGCATAGCCCCCCCAGGCATAGGGGGAGCCATTCCCCGTGCACATCCTCTTCGCTGTTGCTCAGGACATACACAGGAAGTGGGAGTAACTGCCTCTTACGACACAGTCTTCAGTTGTTCTTATATCAGTTCCACTGTCACCCTTAAAAAATGCATGTGCGGGTAATATGTGTAAAAGTGAACTTGATGAATGTTAAACTCAACAAAATTGATGTGTCTATGTGAATACTCTGGTGCAAGGTCAAGTTCAGGGAAGGAAATGAGATATGCACACTGGGCCAAATCTCATCAAGAAATAGGGAGTCACTTATAAAACCTATGAATGCAAATTATTTTTAGGCCACTCTTGTTTAGGCTTGTTTAGAATCTTAGTGCCTTGGCAGAGTTGAAACCACCAGAAAGCACACAATTGTATCAGTTGTGTTTTTATGTGGACACAAACTTGGTTTAACTTAAGGCTTTCATAAACCAAACCAGTGTGGAAATACTTTTTCAATGCCCACTGATACATAAAGGAGACTAGGTAGTAGAGCAAAACTGAGAATCAGCAAATTGAGTTCTAGAACTAGCCAGCAGGGTGACTGCACTGTCTTCAGGGGGTCGTCCACAAAAACAGAGGATCAGGCATATCTGTTGTGTATTGCTGAGTTACAAAAAAGGAAAACCTCCGAGGCTAGCTGAAATAAAAGTAAATTTGCTGTAAGGATATAACATATAGCAGGAAGTCTCATTAAGGACAGGAAGCAAAATCTAACCAGGCTACGTGGCCCTAGAACTATAAAGTCAGTGCTGAAGTTGTTCCTCAGCCTCTCCTGGGTTGCCAAGATTCCTCGTCGCTGCTGCTCTCAATGAACGTGCCCCAGTTTCCTGCCCGTCTCTGCAGCCCCACTTTCTGTGCTCACCAGGGCTTGTCTGCTCCAGGTACCTTGTAGCTTTTGATCTGCTTTGGGGCCTGACTGCAGCTGTGATTTTCTCTGACCTTTCTAGATGATGCACCCACCTCATCCTACTGATTCAGACTCTGTGCTTTTTATTTCAGATTCTTGGTTCACTGGGTCAAAAGGGACTGGAGGGGGAGGGGGTACATGGCTGTCTGGTACCAGCATAGCAGCCTGAGCTGTGGGTGGAGATAGTCTCTGGGAGTGTGGGACGGAGGCAGTGATTGGCCAGTCTACCACATCCCCATCTCCACAGGGGTTTTGGTTATAGATGCTACAATTCTACAACCTCTATTGATTCTTTTCTAATTCCTGAGTTGAGAGAGCATACTTCTAAAGGCATTCGCATCACCGTTCCCAAGGGAGCCACGTAAATTCCTGCCTGGGGCAGCTAACAAAACATGCATAGGTTTCTGTTTCTGTTTTTCTCTGTTATTTATGTTAAAGGTGATATCAACAAGCTGTGAGGGATTCATGCCAATTTCCCCTTCTACACACTGCAGTTATTCTCCTTATATCTGGAGCCTTCTGTACTATAAAAGTTGTATTAACCATGTGCAAATTTTCAGGAACCTCTGGATTTGCATCTGTATATTTCCAATATGCCTGATAGATGCATTCCAAAAATTCAGAGGGATCTTCATTAACTTTTTATGAAGCCCCTTATAGGATATTGCTGTAGTGGAAATTGCCCTGCCCCAGCTATGAGTGCCCTATAGGCAAATTGAGTTTCCTGCTGGGTCTCGAAAGGAGAGACCATTCTCGCTCCTGAGTTATAACCCAGTGGGGATGGGACTGAAGAATTATTTCCAGTCTTCCCTTCCCTACCCAGGACCCCCTCCACCTGCAGATATAGGGAAGCCAGCAGTGGGGGAACTGGTTCTGCAAGATTTGGATTGAAAGGGTTAATGAGATTTAACCTAGTTAATTCCTCCTCAATTCCGTCCCAGGCCTTTCAAAGCCTCTTTATTATGTAATTGCGTGAAGGTTTGTACATATGGGATCTCATTCCATTTACCTGACCTTTGACCAATAATAATTTAAGGTTCCATTTAACAGCCACTTCTTCTCACACTGCAACATTTACATTAGCCAAGCAATGTTACAACAGAACGCCATTTTCTTTTTAGACATAGGCTTATAGCTATAAGTTGGCCATTCAGCCAAGATTTTCCCCAAGGGACTTTCAGATGGTGACATCCGAGCCATGAGGGAGGTCCCAACCCAGGCACTATAAAACAAGGTGCAGACCATAACCGACCTCTTTTTTT
Organism: Indri indri; assembly: GCA_004363605.1. NCBI lineage: Eukaryota > Metazoa > Chordata > Mammalia > Primates > Indriidae > Indri > Indri indri. The sequence goes on along the minus strand of RJWJ010039770.1, from coordinate 9,188 downwards.
GTGTCCTTCCTTTTGCTCTCCCTTTGCTGGGACAAATGGGTCTGGTTGTCATCTGTGGCACATGTATCACACTCTGTAAACCTGTATCTTGCTCTTGCTCTATAATCCTATCTTTTTCTCCTTAATAAATCCTATCTTTTTCTCCTCATTTCATGCTTGTGTTTCTTTGGTGTGTCTGGCTATTCTTTGGCCATGAGCATGCTAAGAACCGACATTTCAGACTAAGATCTGACAGAATCACACCCTCCCATTCCTCACGGCTTTGTGAAACGTCATCTCTCACTGAAGCCTACCCTAACCTATTTAAAATTGCAAAACATTTCTCCCCTTATCCAATTTTTGGGAGCATTTTTACCATCTAGTATACTGTAAAATTTACTCATTTATTTTATTTTCATAGGTGCTAACCAAGGGTGAGGGAAATCTAGAATGGATAGTAGAGAGAGACAATGAGTATCACTTGCTCCCTCCAGACAGCTGTTGTGGTGAGGGTTGTGGCTTATACCACATCTGGCACAGCAGCTGCAATGGGTGCTGCTAGTTGGAGCTTGGGGAACTCTACTAACATTTTTCAGGATCTGTTTGATTTTGTAGGGGCCAGACTGATGAATTAAATAGAGATTTGATGGGGATCACCACTCTGCTTCCTTTCGGTCTTCAAGGGTGACATTAATTTCTGCCATTTGCCCTGGGATGTTTTTAATTTGCAGTCTTGGATGGGTAGGGGGAAATTTCAGAGTTCTTCCAACAACTTCCAACTTTGTCCATTTCAATTATACGTTCAGGAGCCAGGCTGTCCTCCAACCCTTGCAAGATGTATATCCTCCCATAAACAGGGACATGCCACTTGTAACTTTAGGTCTGCAATCTAAAATCTAGCCCCTAAAACTAAAATCTGTTGATTCCATACTGATAATGTCCATTACAAGCTTGTCTTCCCAGGTGCGGGACAAAGACGAGATTAATCGTTCCTCCACCTACCAGCCCTTCCCTACATGCCTTCCCTCCTTCAAGAAAATGTATGAATACTAAACCTCCTAAAAACTTCTTGGGGGAAAAACAGCCACAGATGCCTCCGTGGCTCGAGTTTTTCCCAGACATGCCCTTACGATGGCTTAATAAACCTGGATTGGTTGAGATTCTTACCTCAGTCACTCATTTTGATTATCACGGTTCAGGCACAGAAGCTGGTCAAAGAATCATGTCTTTTTATTGGCACAGTTTCCCTAGATCCTTTGTTTTGTCTCTATTGATCAGTATATCAGTCACCTAGAGGCCTTGTTAATCACGAATCACTGGTCCCCAGCTCTAGGCCTACTGATTCAGTAGGTCTGGGTTGGGGCCTTCGAACTGGTGTTTCTAATTATTTCCCAGGTGATGCTGTTTTGCTGCTCATCAGGGACCACGCTTTGAGACCACTGGTATAGATTGAGCATTACCTCTGTTGAATGCTCAGCTATCTTGCTTCTAGGGACTCAGCCGTTTCCACAGCTCTCTGTGAGTCAGTTTCCCTGCCTGCCACTCTGACCTTGCTGCTTGCTGAGACATTTGCTCCCTTCTTGGTCCTGACAGTTAAGTATTGCCACTCACTTGGCCTCTATTATTCTGGGAACTTATCTCGCCACATTGATCAATTATTGGCTATGGGCTGCCCCTGGGGAGGAGGCATGACTTTGGGCTAGGGCTCTCTGCAGCCAAGGGCAATCTCTGGAAGGGGATCCAGCTGTGAACTGTGAGCTGCCAATACTCTCGGCAGCTGGGGAAAGTGGGTGCATCAGTCCTGAACTGGAAATATGGGCAGTGCACCTCAGCATCTGTCAGCATCTGTTTCAGGGCCAAGACTGGGGTGAGAGGAGTGAGGCATTTGCCTCAGGCACAAAATTTAAGGGGACTCCAAAAAATTCAGTATTCAAGATGTTTTCTCCCATCCAAGTAATAACCAGGCCCAACCCTGTTTAGCTTCCGAGATCAGATGAGATCAGGAGCATTCAGGGTGGTATGGCCATAGACCAAGATAGATATTTCGATGCCATATTTTAAAAAATCAAAATACACACAAAAAATCCATTATGAATAGACTATCAAATTTTTAAATAAACACAAGATCAATGTTACTGATTTCTCTTTTTGCCTCAGGCTCCAATATGGCTTAGCATGGCACCATCTTCCCTCACTAGAATGTAGGCTTCATGAAGGCAAAGGTTTTGTTTGTTTTACTCACTGATGTCCCCCCAGTAGTTAGAAGGGTGCCTGGCACAAATATGTGTGTTGAATGAAGTCGGGTGCCGTGGCTCACTCTTCTAATCCCAGCACTTTGGGAGGCTGAGGTGGGAGGATCACTTGAGGCCAGGAATTCAAGACCAGCCTAGGCAATATAGCGAGACCCTGTCTCTACAAAAAATAGAAAAATTAGCCAGGTGTGATGGCATGCACCTGGAGTCCCAGTTACACCAGAGGCCGAGGCAGGAGGACCACTTGAGCCCAAGAATTCAAGACTGCAGTGAGGTATGATGGCACCACTACACCCCAACCTGGACAAAAGAATGGGACCCTGTCTCTTAAAAAAATTAAAAAATAAATTTGTTGAATGAGACATTTAAAATATTTGAGGGAAGAGTCACCGTTCATCTAGCTTTCTCATTTCCCCTCTCTTTTCTTTTTTCTGGTGTTTCCCCACTAGTGTTGGCTGTACACAACAGGCTGTCTTCACATTAGAGTCAGGAGACTTGAGAGGGAGCTATTTGTGACTTGGGGAAAACACCTGACCAAAATAAGATGTATTTTATTATAAAGAGCAATTTAAAGATGTATACGTTTAAAAATATTTTCTTAATTGATTTTATCAGATTCAGTGTAGAGTGTTTCATTGTATTTAATACTAACCACAACTCTTAGTTGTCAGCCTGTGAATATATATTGTGAGTAACAGTTTTCAGAAATGCTCTGATGGTCCTCAAAAATCGCCTTGCCCCCACATACAGACGGGTTCAGAATTCCAAGACTAAAAGTTGAACAGAAACCTTGACACAGGGTGGGAGGTGTAATGGTCAGCAGGCTGCTCCCCCGCCAGCTTTCTGTTTCAGTGAGGCGGGTGAGAATCTTCAGGGAACGCGTAAGGGTGATGTCAGTGTATGAAGAGAACGCCCTCTGGGTTAGATGGCAGCGTTTTTACATGTGGTGCTGCGAGACAATGGCCAGAGCTGCTGGGCACTGACTCCAGGAAGTCCCCTCCTTACTGGAGGTCCTGTTGTCACCACATCCCACCCTTTTTGTACAGAGCCAATTCTAAATTTTTTTCAGTGAAAGGAACTGTTGAGTTTCTAGGATAGATAAGAATCTCAGTGGATTAAAGGCAACTCCCATTCACTACAGAAAAATGAGATCAAGTCCCACCAAGGCTAGAGCACAGAAGAAATCCCAAATATGAAATCTCCAATGTCATTTCAAAACAAAACAAAGCAAAACCAAAACAAACAAAAAAACCTGCCAAATAAAAATTCAGACCTGAGAAATTTCAGAAGCAGGTGAACTGAGTGTAGTTATTTTGTCCTTCCCTGGAGCAAGAGCAGAACATGAAGACTGCTGGGGTGTCGATGGGTCCTGTGTCATGATGTGTAAGGACCAGCATCCTCCCAGGCCTGGAGAGATCTGAGTGTGTGATTGTGCAGACATGGGAGGATGAAGGAAGTGACTGATACTAAGCACTACTAGGCATCATCTTAGACACTTTGTGTGGGTACACATGTGCACAACACACACACACACATATGGATATGCACCATATAACATTGGTCGATGATGGAGTACTTGGTGGTCTTATAAGACTATACAGAGCCGAGAATGTCCTATCACCTAGTGATATCTTGATCATCTTGACCCTGTGTAGGCCTAGGCCAATGTGTATGTTTGTGTCTTCATTTTTAACTAAAAACTTTAAAAATTAAATAGAAAAAAGCTTATAGAATAAGGATATAAAGAAAGAAAATATTTTTGTACAGATGTACATTGTATTTGTGTTTTATGCTAAGTGCTGTTATAAAAGAATCAAAAAGTTAAAAATTAAAAGTTTATGAAGTAAAAAAGTTAGAGTAAGGTCAGATTGATTTATTATTGAAGAAAAAATTTTTAACATAAATTTAGTATAGCCTGAGTGTGGAGTGTTTCCAAAGTGTACAGTAGAGTACAGGAATGTTCTAGGCCTTCACATGCACTCACCACTCACTGACTCACCCAGAGCAGCCTCCCGTCCTGGAAGCTCCATTCATGGTAAGTGTCTTATTTTTTATCTTTTATACTGTATTTTTGCTGTACCTGTTTTATGTTAAGATACACTTAGATACACAAATACCATTGTGTTACAGTTGCCTACAGTATTGAGTGTAGTAACAGGCTGTCCAGGTTTGTAGTCTGCGAGCAGCAGGCTATACTATGCAGCCTGGGTGTGTAGTAGGCCATACTATCCAGGTCTGTGTCGGTACGCTCTGTGACAAAATTGCTTAACAAGACATTTCTCAGAACATATCCCTACCATTAAGTGACACATGATCGTATACGTATAATATATATGAGATAGGTATTTATTTAGTTCTCACAGCAATTCTGTGGAAAAAGTATCATTAACCATGCATTACAGATAAAAACAGGGTCAGGGGGGCTAAGTTAATTTTCTAGATCACACAGCTAACAAGTGAATTGTGGTGGAGCCAGAACTGTTTGATTCCAAAGCCAATGGTCCGCCGACCGTATCAGGATAGCTCCCAGAAGAAACATGACTGTGTCAGGGCACGGCAGGGTGCGACTGAGTAGCCAAAGCTCATAAGGACTCTTGGCTCATCGCCCATTCAGTCGTTTGCTTCCAGAAAGAAAAGTGCGGGGCAGCCCTTTCCTGATGCTCACGAAGCCCGGCAAGGGTGCTGGGCTGAGGGTGGTTCTCCTCTCCTCTGCATGCCCACCCCAGCTGCTGCTCACATAGTCCGGAGCACAGTCCAGTGCCTTGCTTCAGCATCGCAGAAACGTAGGGACACTGCAGGTGGCTGTACCTCGCAATGCCAGGCAGGGCCGTCCACATAGAGCACAGTGAGAACAATGTACCTGGAGGATGGCAAGGTGTGGCCCTGCAAAAGATTCCTTTTTATTGTCTATCTCATATGCTCAAATACGTTTTTCATGAAGAGCTATTCCTCACTAAAAAGTTAACAGTAGCTAGACCCTGCAGTCCCATCCTGAAGGGGTTTTTGTTTGCTTCCTGCTCTTGCTTGCCTGCAACAATGCTGGCTCTCATGAGTGAATAGTCAGCCCTGGAAACAGAATCTAGGTCAGCCCATTCTTTTTGCTGCTCCGCACCACTAGGGGGCATGAAGTATCTGATAGAGGAGCTGAAAAGGCTGGGAACCTGCAGCATGACAAGCAAAAGCCAGAGGCTTGCCTGCATTCAACACTCATGATGAAAACATTTCTTCAAAAATCACTCTCATTTGGGCACTTTTGGCAGACACAGAGGCCAGCTGAGGAGTGGGCCGGCCGGAGGGGAGGGCAAAAGCTGCTCTATCTTCTGAAGACTTTGAAAATGCATACCTGAAGAGCAAGGTTGCAACAGGGCTTTGAAACCCTCTGTGCCATGAGGTCCGTGTCCATTTTATAGAAACCTGTAATCTGAAAGAACATACATTTAATAATGGGATTCCTTTGAGAGGTTGGGGAAAGGCACTCAGATTCCAAATCCACAAGGTCCTCAAAGGGATTTTGTTCATCAGAAGCTTTAGAAAAATCCCACAATCTCACACAGGCAATAGGCTGAATATTGGCAACACACAACTGAGCGTATATACAGGTGTGATGATGGGAAGAACCCAGGATGGGGCACCTGACGGAGCTGCTATGAGCTAGCTTTGTGACTGCCAAACCCTAAGCTTCTGAACACCAACAAAATGGCATGATATCTCCTTTGCAGGATTATTCAACACCAACAAGTGTTGGTTAGGGTTAGGGTTAGGGTTAAGGCCTACTGTGTGCCAGGCACTGTGCTGGGCACTGGGGATGAATGGTAAGACAGACATGTTTGGTCACCATTTATTTCCCCTATGAAGAAAATGCATAAGCACACTTCAAGCATTTTAAGGGAAAAGCTTGAAATTATTATAGCAAACATTTGTTTGATCTTCACAAAAGCTCCTTGCAGTAAATATTATTATTAACCCATTTTACAGATGGGGGAACTGAAGGGCAGAAACTTAAGAGACTTGCCCAATGTCACCTAGGTGGTAAGTGGGAACGCTGAGATCTGAACCCATATGATCTGACACCAGAGACGGTGCCCTTGACCATATATTCTACTACCGCCCCTTGGAAATCTCACCTTTTCTTCATTACTATGGAATGAATTTCGCCCCCCACCTGACCTCCCAAAATTAATATGTTGAAGTCTTAACCCCCAATACTTCAGAATGTGACTGTATTTGGAGATAGGGTCTTTAGAGAGGCAATTAAGTTACAATGAGGTTATTGGGGTGGGCCCTGATCTAGTATGACTGTTGTCCTTATAAGAAGAGGAGATTTGGACACAGACACATACAGAGGAAAGGCCGTGTGGAGACACAGGGAGAAGACGGCCACCTAGAAGCCAAAGAGAGAGGCCTGGAGCAGCTCCTTCCCTCTGCCCTCAGAGGGAGCGAACACTGCCAGCACCGTGGGCTTGGACTTCCAGCCTCCAGACCTGTGAGAAAGTGAACTTCTGTCACTGTGCCCCCCAGTCTGTGGTACTTGGTTATGGCAGACCTAGCAAACCAAGACACTCACAGACCATCAGTTAAGAAGGAGCAGGAGGAGGAGGAGAAGGCAAAAAAGAAATTAATCTTTTAAGCGAATTCACCTCATGTTAAAATACAAAACATGTGAGGATATGTGCATTTCCTTAGATAAGTGAAGCTTAATGGGGTCATATTTTAAAAGAGATAATCTGAATTCAGCTCTATAATGGGAGTAAAATAAATAAAGCAGGAAATGTCTCAACTTAACATTGAAATAGTGCCCATGAAGTAGTAGGATGGACGGGAAAGGGCAGCTTAATTAAGGCCAAAGAGTGTTTGTTAATTAGCTGTCGCCCTGTCCCGCGGGCCCACCCAGGGATGCCATAAACAGAGAGAGAGCACCGGCTCATTGACGAGAGACGCGTACGGGGCATTAAGTGCGCTGGGCTTCCTTCGAGGATGGCAGTACTTTCATGAATAATGAATTCTGTCTTTCCTCATGTCTTCTGAGTTTCCTGCTAATACTGGAGTTATTGGCATGAAACATGAGGTCTTCCAGTATTTCTAGGCAATGGGGAGAATCTTAGAAAGTGTGTTAGTGTATGTGGTTGGAGAAAAATGATTTCCAGCATTTTGAATTTGAACCCGTGTATATTTAGTTCCTACTCCATGCAAGGTGGCTTGGTGCTGGCTCTGGAGGCTTTGTCGTATTTAGGATTCTGAAGGTGCTCAAAGCCTGAGCCCCTTAGGAGGACTGTGTTCTGGCTATTTAAAGAGAAAAATGAATTAGAGAGCATCCCAGTCATGGGGCTGAATCATTTTAACATTTAAATGCCTTGTTTGTAGATTTGAAAGAAATTCAAACTTTGACCAGCTTGTCAGAATTTCGGTTCTGTTCCATGCTTTGTAGAGCCATATGTTTCATGTTTGAAAAAGTTTAAAATCAGGCAGCTTAATTAAATGTTTCATTTTTATAGATTTTTTGTCTCATTTCTCTCTATACCTGGCACTTGTGTCGTCATTTTAGCAACTTATTTCTTACCAGCTTTGGAGGGCATCAACATTCTGCATAGACTAACGTAGGATTGGCGTGGTGTACGATCCTCGGGAAAGGCCGTCACAGATCAGGGAAATGGTCAAGAAAAAATATTTTTTCCTCAAAGGGCACTGACCATGTAAAATAAGGCTGATGGAGGTACCTACATGAAAAAGCTGCTAGATTCAGGTTTGGGGGGGGGCAAATTTTATCATTTTTAGAGACAATATACAGTGGTTGACACTGAATCCAACTTTGAATAAATGAATGGGAAGGAAAAGAGGGGAAAGGGTGGGGAAAAAGAGGCAAAAACTGAAGAGAGAAAAAGAAAGAGACAGTTTAAAAGAGAATTGATGAAGAGAAAAGCAGAGAAGAACGTGCCCAAGCCCAGAGACAGAGAGGCAGAAATACACACTTTAGAGAGAAATACACAAAGATGAGAGGCTCGTGCACCCCGACTTTCACAGTATCCTGTACCCCATCTTAACATCCTATTGCCTTAAAAGCTGTGTCAAGTTTTTCACACCAAAAACAACAAAATTACATCGACAGGACATAAACCACGTATCACAAGCCACCAAGCCACACAAACCTGAGGTTTTTGGATAATGAGAGAATCTTTCCTGCCAATAAACCCACAGGATGGCTTGGCAAACCCAGTCCAAGTGAGGAGACTCGTGATGATGGGCGTTCACGTCAATCACAAAACGGCCAGCAGCAGGCTGGGCTGACAGGGACGCCAACCAGCTGTGGCTGGTTTGGCTGTCTGTAGAAGAGGCCAGAAGCTGCTGGTAAACAGATTCAAAACTGTACATCATGTGTCTTCTTTCCTTTTAGGAACCTCCTTGGGCACAGCCTCCAAGGCCAGGCCCAGTTCTCTCTGTTGGTCTCATAACTGCTGTCTTCATGGTACTCCTGTAAGAACAAACATACCAGTAAACGAGGGTTTTCAAATTTCTTGCCCTTCACTGGGCCTCCTTGATTAGCCACAGTGACTTGGATCAATCCAGTTATTTCGTGTACCAATATTTTCCATTCTCTACCCTTTGGAACCATCTCCCTATTTCTCCTATAGTCTCTGGTCTTATTGCATCTCTGCCCAGCCAAATGGCTTCTCAACTATATAATTTTCACTAACTTGACTCTAATGGGAGTTTAAATTATCATCAAGCTATCGAACTCTGATTATTTTAGGGTGTGCCTATACGAGGGCTGTCCGGTATCCAGCCATGTAACTGTTCTCATTGTATTAACAATAGCTGGATACTTTCTGGACAGCCCTTGTACTCCTAAAGGCAGCAATGAATACAAATTCTGCTGGGAAAATATAGTATCATTTCATCTGATGGTGACGGTGAGTTTGTAAACACATTTTTGTTTTCAAATCTTCCGTGCTCCAAGGCATC
>RJWJ010039769.1:0-14143 GCA_004363605.1 Indri indri | reverse complement strand
GTATTGATTTCTAGTTTTATTCCACTGTGGTCTGAGAAAATACATGATATGATTTAGATTTTTTTTATATTTGCTGAGATTTGTTTTGTGGCCTAACATATAGTCTATCTTAGAAAATATTCCATGTGCTGATGAGAAGAATGTATATTCTGCAATTTTGGGGTAGAATGTTCTTTAAACATCTTTTACGTCCATTTGTTCTAGAGTCTCATTTAAGTCCAGTGTTTGTTAATTTTCTGCTTCTATAATCTGTCTAGTTCTGTCAGTGGAGTGTTGAAGTCTCCCACTATTATTACGTTGTTTATTTCATTTCTCAGGTCTAGTAGTATTTGTTTTATGAATCTGGGAGCTCTGGTCTTATGGGTGTGTGTGTGTGTGTGTGTGTATGTATATATATGATTATATATGTAATCATATATATATGATTTTTATATCTTCTTATTGAATTAATGCCTTTATCAATACATAATAACCATCTTTCGGGTTTTTTTTTTACTATTGTTGATTTAAAGTCTGTTTTATCTCGTATAAGCTACTCCTGCTTGCATATGCATGTCATATTTTTCCACCCCTTTACCTTGTGTCTATGAGACTCTTTATGACTTAAATGTGTTTCATAAAGACAGCAGATATTTGTGTTGTTTTTAATCCATTCTGTCAAACTATATCTTTTAAGTGGGGTATTTAGACCATTTAAATTTAATGTTAATTTTGATAAGTGAGATATTGTTCCAGTTATCATGTTTATTGTTACCTAGTTGCTTTGTCTTCTTCCTTGTGTTAGTGTTTTATAAGAGTTGTGAGTTTTTACTTTTGAGTATTTTTACACTGGCGAGTATTGACTATTATTTTTGGAGTTTAGAGCACTTTCGAGCATTTCTTATAGGGCAGGTCTAGTGGTGACAAATTCCCTTAGTGTTTGCTTGTCTGGGAAAGATTTCATTTCTTCTTCATCTATGAAACATAGTTTTGCATGATACAAAATTCTTGGCTGATCAGTTATTCTATTTAACAGTACTAAAGATGGGACCCCAATCCATTCTTGTTTGTAAAGTTTCTGCTGAGAAATCTGCTGTTAGTCTGATGGGCTTTCCTTTGTAAATTACTTGATGCCTTCATCTCATAGCTTGTAGCATTTTCTCCTTCACTTTAACTTTGGCCAGACTGATGAGCCTTGGCGATGTCCTATTTGCAATGAATCTTCAAGGAGTCTGATGACTTTCTCATATCTGGATGTTTAAATCTCTAGCAAAGTTTTCCTCCATTACTCTCTCAAATAGGTTTTCCATGCTTTTTGTTTTTTCTTCTTCTCCTTTACGGATATTTATGATTCTTATTCTTTGGACATTTTACATATCTCGTATTTTGGGGGGACTTTCTTCATTTCTATTTATTCTTTTTTTTTTCTAATTTTTGACTGGGTTAATTCAGAAGCCTTATCTTCAAGCTCTGAAATTCTTTCTTGTCTGTTGTTAAAACTTTCCACTATATTTTGAAATTCTCTAAATGACTGTCTCATTTCCAGTTCTGTTATTTTTTTAAAATATCTATCTCTTTATTGAATATTTCATTCATGTCCTAAATTATATTTCTGGTTTCTTTGTGTTAATTTTCAACTTTCTCACTGATCCCATCAACCTTACTTGAGATCCATATTTTGAAATCCATATCTGACATTTCAAAAATTTCCTGTTGGTTGTAATCCATTGCTGGAGAACTGGTGTGATCTTTTTGGGATATCAAAACGGCCTGCTTTTTCATATTGCCAGAGTTCTTATTCTGGTTTCTCATCTTCCCTCAGCTCAAAACAGATAGCTCTGTGGTTCACGTGTTCTCTCTGCTAGGAACTCTGCTGCTCAGTAGAGATGATGAGGTACACTGCCTTTTGGCTTGGGAAGGTAGGTACCCACTGTGGTATTGCTGGCAATTTGGGTCGGTTGGACCTCAGACCTCTTGGAGAGTGTTCAGGTACCAGAAGTTGTGTACTAGATTAAGTATTCCCCAGTTCCCAGGCCCCTGGATGGCATGCTTGAATCCTGGAGGGACCAAACCAAAACTGAGCTGGCAAACTTGCCCTCCCTGGGTTCAGGCACTGGCTGTGATAGTGCAGGATGTGGTGATCTTCTGCTCCAGAAGAATGCTCAGGCAGGAGTGGGGTGGATGTAATGTGAGCCTGTGACAGGAGGGGTAGACCTCTCTTGAGATTAGCAAGGCAGGCAGTTGTGGGACACACAGACACTCATACTACCTTTCTCAGCAGTGACAGCAGTGTCTGTCCTTTGGAGGCACAAAAGTGCCCAGATTCCCAGCTCCCACCTCAGCCCAGCTGCAGCAGAGGTGGTAGAGGCAGCTCAACCCACTGTGTATAGGGCTACCAGAGTGGCTGTGGGCTTTGGCTGAAATGCACCAGCAGGGGAGGTGTGGTTATGCCAGGGATTTGCCTCTAGGGTGGGTAGGCTCCTCCCACAAGAGATGGGCAGCTCAAGGAGAGTACTGCCAGCTTTTCCCTCCCTCAGGGGAGGCAGTAGCTTTTATACTTTAGGCACACAAAAGTGCTTGCTGTGGCCTTTTGGAGGGAAAGGTGTGAGCCCCAAGCTCCATGGAATCCTGGGTATACTAGACACTCTGTTAGAGGTGGGACAGCTACTTCCAAGTGCCCTGGCTTAATTGTCCCCTGCTTGCACTACTTTTGTTAAATTTCTATGTTTTTGCTCTCTTTGGTGCTTTTATAAATGGATTATGTAATTGTATTTTGTAATTTTATTTCAGATTTTCATTGCTAGTATACAGAATACAATTGATTTTGTATATTGATCCTGTATTTTATAACCTTGCTGAATTTGTTTATTAGTTCTAATAGTTATTTTTAGTGTTTTATAAGTAAGATCATGTCATCTGCACATAGAGATAGTGCTCTTTTAAGCAGTTCCAACCATTCATTTCTTCTGTATTTTGTTCTGTTACTCCTTTCCTTTCCCCCTTTGTATTATTTGATTATTTTTTGGATTTTATCTTAATTTTCTGTTGAATTTGTAGTTATCATTTTTATAAGGGTGCCTTAGTAAGGGTGCCTTAGGGATTTCAATATACATTCAAAACTTTCACTGTGTAGTTATAGCTGTAATGTATTACTTCACATAAAAAATAGAAATCTTGAAAGTTTATAAATTCATGTCTCTCTGTCCTTTATGTTATCATTGTATATGTGATGCATCAATGTACATTATAAATTTTATAAAATAATGCTATAATAAAATTATACAAAGTTATATAGTGTCTTAGTTGAAGGTGCTACAATGGAATACTGTAGACTGGGTTGCTTAAACGATGTATTTATTCTCATAGTTTTAGAGTCTGGGAATGCCAAGATCAAGGTGCCAGCAGATCCAGTATCTGGTGAAGGCACATCTTTCTGTAGATGGCTCTCTTTTCATTGTATCCTTACATGGTGGGGGGAAGGGGGTAGGGGAGAGAGAGAGAGAGAGAAAGAGAGAGAGAGAGAGAGAGAGAGAGAGAGAGAGAGAGAGAGAATCTTTCTTCTTATACAGGCACTATTGCCATTCATGAGGACTCTACCCTCATGAACTAATGACCTCCCCAAAGCTCTTCTTCTCAAAACCATCACATTGGGGATAAGGATTTCATCATGTGAATTTTGGAGGACACAGCCATTCAATCTATAACATATTGATTGAAGAATATTAAGAAGAAATGGGCAAAAAATAGCTTTTTTTTTTTTTGCATTTACCCGATGTCCATTTCTGACGCTCTATGTTTTTTTTTTTCTGAGAAGCCATGTTTTCATCATACATGTTTTCCTTTCAGCCAGAAGAACTTTCTTTACCATTTATTGTAGTGCAGTTATGAATTTCTGCCTGGAGCTGGGCTCTAAGTTGCTCCACAGGTGAATGAATGAGCACAGTCAAGATCAGCAAAGTCCAGCATGGATTAGTTGACGCCTGAGCCAACCCACAGATGCGTAAGCTGAAGATGATATGGTTTTATTATGTCATTGGTTTTCAAGGTGGTTTGTTACTCAGCGAAAGCTAACTGTTAAAGTAGTGGAAGAAAGATAATGAAGACCAAAATTGGGCAAAGTTAGAAGAAACTTAAAGAGGAGGAAATTGAGACAGGAGAAATTTCATTTTAAAAAAGTTATTCCATTGAACTGGGTTGGAAATGTCACATTGCTTGTTCTCATAATGCTGCATGGCATCATGGGATCTCCAGTTTCCTGAGTCTACAAGCCAGCTTTCCAGGGAGTCTGTGGCTATTGAGAGAAGAGGTAACAAGCAGGAACATAGAGGGAGGATTTGGGTGCCAGTGGGGTGGAGGGAGAGATAAATGGGCTCAGTTTTGAGCAGGATGGTGATTTTGAGATCTCTGAAGGGCATCCAAGTGGAGTTTTCCAGCAGCTCAGCTCAGGTCTTTGCTGGAGATCTAGATTTGGGCGTCCTCAATAAGCAGGTAGTAGCTGAGGAAGCTGGGATTCGATCTGCACTGTAAAGCCAGTGCAAAAACAGCTGGAGACAGCTGTGGTGGCTGACACCTGGTTATTCTATGGAAAATACTTCATTCATAGGGGTGATTGTATGTCGTGATCAATTAAAAACTGAAGCACGATTACTGTGAATATTTAATTTTTAACCCAACAGGGAGATGATAAATATCTCTTGGTCAACAAGTAGAGGATGCCCTGTAGCACTAAAGCATCACCCTAAACCACGTGTCCCAGGAGTCAGGAGACAACCCCAGACTGGAGCAGATGAGGGAGTGTGCCTTTTACCGGAACAGCTGGCGCGTCGGGCAGAGTGCTGGGGAAATACCGACTGGGCTTCCTGAGAGGCGACAAGTTGGAGCTAAGGGAGAAGGAAGAAGAAAGCTCCAAAGCAAGGGGAGAGTGAAATGTGGGAAGGACTGAAGTGGAGCCCCAAGTAGGGACCAGAGGAGAAAACAGGGATAAAGTAATCAAGGAAAGTGGGACAAGAAGATGGAAAAGTGAGGTAAACATCAGGTGGGAAGAGGAGGTCAACCCGCAAGGAGAAAGCCAGGTAAAGGAAGAAGCAAGAGAGAAAAAGAAGGGGTAGAAAACAGAGGAGGAGGCAGCCAAGGAAACCTGGATGCTGAATCAGAGAAGGGGAGAGGCAGGAAAACGAGAGGGTGGAGGATGAGGTAAAGGCGGGAAATGCAAGAGAGGAAGAACTGCATCTGCATGTGCCATGGCTAGACGGGGGTTCAGAGAGCAGCGGCATCGCCGATGCCACCACCTCAGGGAACCTGGCTCAGTGGGTCCAGGAGCTGGGAAAGAGCATCCCGCGGGATAAGCCCTAGATTTTAGCCTGAGTCTGGGCCACTCCCAGTCTGGGGCGGACAGACAGGACCGCAGTCCTGGCCCCATTGGTGCGTCAAAACCGGAGCTCAGCCGACGCACCTCTTTGACCAAGGCGAATGGCCCAGGGACGCACGCGGGGAGGGCCCAGGAGAGGATGGTACCTGCCTGGGGGGTGTGGTGGGGCAGCGCTGGCACTGATGCTGAGTGGCTAAGGAGCGTGGCGCCCCAGAGCACAGGGGCTGGCGGACGCTTGCAGCGCCAGGACGTCCGGCCCAGGGTCAAAGAAAGGCCGCAGGGCTGGGTGGGAGTGAAGCAGCTAAGGAACACAAGGGGTCGGGGAGACCCCGGCTTCGGGGTTTGAAGGTGGGGGCCGCGTGGCCACGGCCCAGAGGGTGTGTGTTGGGGCGGGAGAACGATCCCAGCTGAATCGTCCAGTCCCAGTGGGGTTGTCTTCCTGTTTCTTAGTTCCAGAAGTTGCAACATTAGAGGTTGATGGGTGAGGGACAAGTCATCGAGGGGCAGCCTAAGGGGAGACGAGTGTAAAGTGGTGGAGAAGACCGGGGCGCGGGTGGAGGCGGGGGCCCAGGACACCTTTTGGCACCACGAAAGCCTTCGTCCTCCCCGCATCCCAGAGCGCCCTCCCTGGAACAAAGGCATCGCTGCTGAGCCGAGCCAGGACCGCGCTGAGGTGGGAGGCAGGACGGAGGGGCGGGAGCCGAGACCGAAGGGGCGGACACAGGGTGGTGTCTCCAACTACATAAAGGGGCCGTGGGGTACGCGCTCTCCTCTATGTGGGCAGCAGCCACTGGCGGGGAACGCGGCGCGATGCCGGGTCGGTGCCAGCAGAGCCCAGTGCTGGCAGGCAGCGCCACTTTAGCTGCCTTGGGGGCACTGACGCTGTACCTCGCGAAGCCCTCCGGCTACGGGAAGTACACCGAGAGCCTGACGCCCTCGGCTACCCGCCTGCCCGCCGGTGCCGCCTGGTTCCTGCAGGAGCTGCCCGCCTTCGCGGTGCCCGCGGGGATCCTCGCCTGGCAGCCCTGCTCCCTCTTCGGACCGCCTGGGACTGTGCTTCTGGGCCTCTTCTGCGCGCATTACTTCCACAGGTAGTGTTTTCCCCCTGCCCGCGCCAAGCGCAGGGTACTACCCGGCTCCCGGCGTCGGAGAGCGCAGCGCGAACGCCGAGGAGGCAGCGCAGACGGCTGCGAGGAGCGGCGAGTGGGGCACCTGGCGGGGCCGGGCTGGGGGCTGCATGCTGGCGAGTTGGGAAGCGGCCGCGGGACAGACGCGACCTGCACTTCCCCGGGCCCCGCGCCCCTCTCAGCCGCTCCAAATCCTCGGGCTGCTGGAGAGGGGGCCCTGCGGGCAGGAGGTGAGCTGGAAAACTCAGGTTGGGCAGAGCTATTGGCCAGGACGCTTCCCTGTCCACCTGCGTGCAGTCTGCGCTTCTCTGGGGCGTCCGGCCACCCGCCCCCACGTCTCTTTCTTTTTTCACCTTTCCCTTGCAGGGTGGGGGCAGGTTGGTTCTGGGATCTTGGAAGAGTCTTAGTGTTGGCACCTCCTGAAGGAAACTCAGCTCAGAGGTTCTGATCGACTTAGTCTTTGTTGGTCTGAGGAGGGAGGTGGACAGAATCCGGGCTCTGGACTTCAGAGGTGGGAAAGGGAAGATATTGGGATTCCACTGGCTTAAGCCAGAGCCCCACTTCTTAGGTCCCACCCCAAAGGGAACAAGCTCACCGCCAACTCATCTGCCTCTCCAGTTTCCCTGGGACTTGAATTATGAGTGGGACAAAGTTAACTTAGAGCTGAAATGTTTTTCTCCATTAAAAATTACGAGTTCAGGAGAACCTTGCGTCCTCGTCTGGGAAGGAAAGACAGGAAGGAGACCAAGGGATATAAGGATTCAGAGGAAGACTGTCGAGCCCCAGTAAAGTCTCACGGGAAAAGGGAAGAACACATTATCGCCTATCGTGCCCAGTCGTTTACTATGATCTCATTTAGCCCTATTGTAACCTTGTGAGATATGTGTTTATTATGCCTACTTTACAAAGAGACAGGCTGAGTAAGGTTATGTGATTGAAGGAAGATGATACAGCCAGTGCCCAGCAAGATTCAAATCTGAGCCTAGGTATCTCTGTGGTTCCAGGCCTTTTAACCATTTTAAGTAGGAGATAATAGTCCACGGACAGGGAAAAGTTGCCAAACCAAATTAAAACCTTGAACAGAAGCACTACCTTATTTTGAATGGAGTATTCCTAGGGTCAAAAGAGCAAGGAAATTTAGATTGGAAATTAGGGTAAAGAATGCCTCTGGAAGCTGAAAGGCATAATCCTCTCATAGGGAAAAAATAATGCCTCATTTTGGGGGGGAAGGAAGTGTCAGAAACATAAATTTCAACCTCTCTTTCCTTAATCCCCTCTTAACCTCCAAATCTTCTTTATAAGTCAAGATTTAATATTTATGCAATCTTAACTGAATTCTCACTCTTTTAAAAAAGTAAGTAGTGACAAGCAATGAGAACTAAAATTTGTGTCCTTTCAACAAATATTTACCAAAAGCCTGTTGTGAACAAGGTTCCAGGGTAGTTATCAATCACTTTATTTCACTCAGATTTAGATGGTTTCATTTGCACAGAAAGAAGGATGTTGGGTGTAGGAGTTAAGAGACCAGCTTTTGATTTAACTGAGTTTGGAACAGACATTTGACAGGAAAATATGATTTTATGGACAACTACTTTTATCTTCAAGTTAACTACTGTCTGTTAGCACCATAAACACTTCATAAGTATTTTTTATGAGGGCATTTCATCTTAGAATAATGATTAGTGTTTTCTGACAATCCTGTTAACGTAATTTTTAGGCTTGTTTTTAAAATCAAAAGGCGCTTTGCACAATAAATTATGACCACCACATTTAAAAAAAATAAGGAAGTAATTACCCATAAAATGAATATCTACATACTATCCATCTTCTTCAGAGGAAATTTGAAAATATTAGTAAAGGATTTGGGAATTGATTCTGCCTGAGAAAAAATTGTCTACTGAAAGCACAATTCTGAGTTATTTGTCCCTGAGGCATCAGAATGTAATGTTTGCCTGCCTTTTCCCTTGTTTGAATTCTTTCCTCGAGGCTACTGGAGTGTTGATTTGTTACCATTTTGAGTGCTTTACCAGGTATTACACTCTGTGCTAAACACTGTGTGAATCAGCTACTAATCCTTCTACCAGCCCATTTAGGTGAACACTATTATCACGGCTCATTTTGCAGGCAGAAAACTGGGGCAAAAGCTGTGATTCCTCAAGGTCACACAGTAACTTGAGGAATCAGAGTTCAAACCTAGGTAGTTTGAATCAATCCAGATTTCAGGCTTTTAGCTAAGATGATAAACTATTTTATACTTGTTCTTGCTACCTCATTCTCCTTGCTTTTTAGAAACTGTATTTAGGTTTTAAATTATTATTTTTTTTACTAATGAAACAATGGAAATACAAAAAGTAGAAAATATTCATAATTTCAATATCTAAGTATATTAACTATGAGTGTTTTGTGACATTTCCATCAAGCCTTTTATTTTTCTTAGTAGATTTTTAACATGCTTGTTATATTGAATACATAGTTTTTTGTTCTACTTGATTACCTAACATTTTATAATAAGTATTTTCCCACATTACCATAGAATCTTTGTAAATATCTTCTTAATGGCTGTTTGTTATTTTTATCTCCTGTAAAAACCAATTTATTTATACATTCATTTACAGTTGGACATTTACTTTTTTTTGGCTAGGTTAAATAATGCTCTGATGTGCATTTTTGCATCAAAATTATTTTCAGAAGCTAGGATTATTTTTTTAATCAAGATTCCCAGAAGTTGTTCAAAGGTTATGAGCATTGTTTAGAGTCTTGATATAGATCTGCTTTCAGGCTTTTGGAGTTATTTGGCTTGATAATGAGTGTGCATTAGGAACACGCATCAACCTGTCTTGGCTTTATCCTGTCCTGTGTGTTCTGTGACACAGAGAATATGATGGAGGAACAAGGTCTCAGGAGGAAGGATGGCTCAGGTTTGGCTCAGACCCTTTTGGAAAATGTCCCTCGGCATCTGTTCAGACCAGCAATATGTCCCAGTAGATAGAAGTTAAAACTGATTGCATTTTTCTCAATACTAGGATGACACACTAGAATGTTGGCCTTAGAGTTAGGGTTTTTTTGGTCTCATGTCTTCATGGCTATATCCCCAGTGTACAGAAAGTGCTGATACATAGGTGTATTCACTAAAATTTGTTGAATGCATGAATGAACTCTACTTGCAACAATAGTACCGAAGGAATTGTGGGAGAGCTAGCGATTACTTAGGAATCATTATTGCTGAGATTGCATGGCTAGGTCACTTCAGATAACTTTCCTCCCTTCAGAATCTATTGTTGTGGATGTTTGGATTGCTTAGCCACGTGAAAATCACTGCTGCCTAAGCATATTGCCTAATCCCACCGTCAAGGTCGTTTGAAGTCAAAGTTATCTCACCTCTTGACCTCGACTAGAGGTGTGGAACGACTGTCCAAACTCTGATTGATCTTTGTTTTCTCAAGAAGTCTTGGTGTCCTATACAGTGGGCATCACACCAATTGTGCATGGGGTAGCCGATGTCTTTTTCAAGAATTAGATGGGACCTTGATAACTGATGAAAAAGAAAAAGAAAAATCTTTTCCCCCCAAAAGGTGACTATATCGTGAAAAGGTGCTGACAGTGTGACCTCCGATGATACACATCTAGAAGAGTGTAATGCACACATTAGAGTCTGCTTGAATTCAGAGAGATATTTCCTGGGATTTAGATGCTGAAATATTTTCCTAGTCAGCCAAATAAAATGATGGCATCAGTAAGAAGCCTTTTTGCTTTCTTGTGCAGTTCATTCTCCAGGAGCACCAATTCCTCCTCATCCTTCAAGACTGAGCATTTCCTCCGAGCAGACTTGGCTGAGTCTTTTCTCCTCTGTAAATCCAGTTGTGATGCCATTCCTTTGGCTTTCGTAGCAGCCAGTGTGGCTTTCCATGAGGCACTTCACACGCTGGGTCATAATTATCTCTTATAAGGAAACATAGTCCTCATCTGTTCAGGCTCCTCATTTTACAGAAGCAAAGTGCAAGAGGTTGAGTCAGTTAGGAGCAAAGTAGAGACTTGGAACATAAGTGTCCTCATAGACCCCTGCCAATGCTTCTTGTATCTCATAAGAGGTGCAGATGTTCCCAATATTCAGAAGTAATCAGACCTTACTAAGGAAACTACTCATTGGCTAAGAATCAGAATTGGAACTAATGCCTACACTGGAAACAACAGACAAATCTCACCTCTTAGAGATTAAGAAGAAAAAAATCAGGCAAGATGAGCAACATTCTTGTGGTCACTTAATCACATGTTGAGGACATTCATGAGGCATAATTTGGATCATTTAAGATTAACTGAAGGATTTTTTTAGAATGAGAGTCCAAAATCTTGTTCTGTAAAAAGCCAGATCATGGTCTCTATTGCAAAAACTCACCTCTGCTGTTGGAGCAGGAAAGCAGCTACAGACAGGTAAACAAATGAGTGTGGTTGTATTCAATAAAACTTTATTTACAAAAACAGGCAGTGGGCCATGTTTGGCCTGTGGGCCATAGTTTACCAACCCCTCCTTAAGAAAACTATGAGTGGCACAGGTTTACATTTATTCGGTGCCCTGGTAATTCTGTGACAGAATTTGGTTAAATTCTATAGCAAAGCAGCAATATATTTTAGAAAATTTCTGCTCCATGTAAGTGGAGACATGACAGCAAACATCATTTTCTGAGAATTCTTGGGTTCCAAGTTCTTTATTTGAACACTTACGGGAAATAGTAGGAATCTTGGAGTTTTCATTCTAAATGGGATGACATCATAAGCACATCTGAAAAACATACAGCTATGTTTGCCAAAAATGTAAATAAGCTTCAGAGATCGCGACCATTTCATTTTTACCATATTGAATAAAGGACCAACTTCTTGCTCATTTTCAATCTAACTTATTGTCACTTAAAAAAAAACAAACGAAATAAAGAATTCAGATTGAAATTTGGGGATTCCAATTGGCAAAGTGGCATTTACCAAGTTACGTGGCAAGGAAAGGGCAGAGTGGAACTTGAACTCGGTACTCCGGATCTTTATCAGAACTCTGTTAATACATGCTCAGAACTACACTAGGTTGCATGGGAGATGCAAAAGAAGTACAGTACCTGGTGCCTGCCTTTTGGCAAAGAACCATCATTGTGTGCTTATCACTCTTCCTGATGTGAAACCTGGTGGAAGCAATGTCAGTCTGAGAGTACCAGGCAGGTGGGAAAATGTACCCTGAGGGAGATAGGGGCCTCAGGAGGACCACGGGCATGCCACTAAACATTCATGCTGAAGGTCCACAGGCTTGTCTGTGTTTGTGCATGGGACACAGGGCACATGGCTGGGTGAGTTTTGAAGGGGCCCCAAAATGGCACCTCTCTTCCCCCCGCAAGTTCAGGACTGACTGGCAGATAGACCCAGGAATTAGGCTACTAGAGACAAATTACCACCCTGTTACTGGTAAAGCTTGTCTGGGGGAGTGTGACTTAGATTTTGAATCACATGGACCTCCTAACACTGTACTTCGAAAATACTCAGCAACAGCCATGCTGGACAACCACAGGCTTCTCCCAGTGGTGCCTGTTCTGGAAAGACAGCAGAAGGAGGGTTGAGCTGTATACATCCTTTGAGAGGTCCTGCTCTCACATTAACCAGTCGGGGAACTCATTTTGCCTTCCGGGAGGAGAAACAGGTGAGGGAGAGTGGGAAGACCCAGAGGGATACTCTAATGAAAGGCCCTCAGCAAGTTGGAAGGGAGCTTAAAAATTTTTTATTCCCACATAGAATACGAATATTATCTACCTATTGATTTTTGCCAGAGGCTGGCAACTTGTTTCTGGAACTTGGGGTCCTTCCCACTCTGCTGTTGACTCTCTGCCATGTATGGCAATGGGGACATCAAAGTCTGGACTCAAGTTGTTTAAAAAGTTTCTGTGCTCAACCCAGGAGCCTTTAACGAGCCTCAGCTCAACATAGGAGCTCTAAATTTTAAAAACCTCTGAACTGGGGCCAACAGTGCAATTTGCCTTCCATTTGGTTAAACCAATATTTATTGAGCTCTGCATGTTCCAGCACTATATTATTTGCTTTATACTGGCTATCTCATTTCGTGCTTGAGAAAATCACTATTATCAGTGCCATTTCACAAGTGATTGCAGTGCAGAGCATTCATGGGGTGAATTGGGTGAGGATGGAAAGACACACACTTGACCTGGTCCTCGAAGGATGGCAGGACCAGATTTGTGGGTGGGGATGTGATGTCTGTCAAAAAAAAGGGCCCATTTGGTGACTTATGACTTAAAATTGCCCTGTACTTCTCTGCCTGTCTTCTTGTAACAGCAGTACATGATCTTCTATCCTTCACAACTTACCTCTTCTGTGCCTCAGTCTCTCAGCGAAGGTTCTTTACTTGCCAAACATTACTTATCTGATAAACAAATCCAAATATAGCAGTGTATTGGGTTGCTTGTTTTTACTTTATTGAATACAAGTACTTGGATACAAGTATTTTACCAATATATGCTTAGCAAATATTTTCTCCTAGTTTATGTCTTGTCTTTTTTATTTTCTTTATTGTCTTTTAAAAATTTTAATTTTAATGAAGTCTAATTTTTCAATTTTTCTTAGGCTTTTGGTGTTATATCTAAGAAATCTTTGCCCAATGTAAAGTCACAAGGATTTTCTCTTATATTTCATTCTAGAGTATTTGTAGTTTTAGGTTTTACATTTAAGTCTATGGTTGATTTTGAATTCTTTTTTTTATAGGGTTAAAAGTATGAATCAAAGTTCTTTTTTTTTGCCTATGGATTACCATAGTATTTTTTCTCCAATGAATTACCTATGTACCTTAAATTTAAAAATGGGAAAATTATGTGAACATATACCTTGCCAAAGAAAACATAAGAATGGCAAATAACAACATGAAAAGATGCTCATTATTAGTCATTAAAGAAATGCAAATTAAACCACAATGGAGTAACACTATGTATCTGCTAGAAGGGCTAAAATTAAAAAGACTGAATATAACAAGTGTTAGCGAGTATGTGGAGGAACTGGAACTCTCATACATCATTGATGGGAATGTAAATGGCAACCACTTTGGAAAACAGTTTGAAAATTTCTTAAAAAGTTAAACATATACTTATCATATGATCTAGCCATTCCATTTCTAGGTATTTTTCTAGGAAAAACAAAAGCAGGTGTTCCTACAAGGACTTGTATGCAAATGCTTGCAGCAACTTTTTTGTAGTGGCCAAGAACTAGAAACACCACCAGTGCTGATCAGCAGGTGAATGGGTACACCAACTGCACTGTGGTATAACCACATAATGGAATACTAGTCAGCAATAAAAAATGAACTATTGATATGTGCTACAACATGGATGAAAAGCAAAGTAATTATTCTGGGTAAAATCAGGCAAAACGAGTGCATGCTTTATGATTCTATTTGTATAAAATTCTATGAAATTCAAACTAATCTATAGTGACATAAAGTACATCAGTGGTTTCTTGAGAATATAGGAGGGATAGGAGGGTGGAAATACAAAGGGTATGAAGAACCTTTTGGTGGTGATGGATATGTTCATTATTTTGATGTGATATGGTTTCATGGGTGTATATATTGCAACTTACCAAATTTCACACTTTATTGAAGTATAATTAATTATACCTCAGTAAAAATTAAAAA
>RJWJ010039768.1:0-14280 GCA_004363605.1 Indri indri | reverse complement strand
GTGCCTTGTTCATCTTCCTTTCTCCATTTGCTCAGTATCCAACAGATGAGGAAACTGAATATAAACGTGTGTTTTTAAGTGAATGAATGAATAAATCGAATGTGTCCTCCTTCACATGGCCATCTTTTGAGGTATTCCTCCTTCTCATTGCTTAGTAGTGACCTTTCCTTCCACTAAATTTGCAAAACACGCCGTCCCTACCACTGTATGGTACTTCTTGGTTTCTACTTTGCATTTATTTACAGGTCTTAGCTGCTAAAATATAAATTCCTTGAGGGAAGTGTTCTTGCTTTATGTTCTTTATATTCCCCCACAGCTCTCATGGGCATGTGGACAATCAATAAATGCTGGTTGAAAGACCCACAGAATATCTCATTACTTCTCTATGCGTTCTGGCTCTTTCTGACTTGTTCTATTCTCTGTTCTCCAAACATGTCACATGTTTTCTCATTCCCATGAATTGAGGCTATTTATTTCCCTCTTGATTCTTATATGTGCTTCTTACAGTGTTTACTTGTTTACCTATGGAATTTTATTCATCCTTCAAGACCGAGCTTAAATACCATCCTTTTCGTAAAGCCTTTCCCAACTCTCTCCCTTAAGCTGTTGCCTCTCCCACACTACACATCTGTCATGCATTTATATTATTCTGTTTTATTTAGCATAATTTTATTTGGCTTATTGTCCTTCCTTCTTGGAGACAGTAAGCACCTTCAGGGCAAGGTTGGTTATTCCCTCGTTGTATCCAGTACCCTGCTCAGTGCCCTGTAATCAATGCATATCTGTTGGAATGAATTAATTCGAATAGGTTAAATTATATCATCATGCCTTTGCATTCACATCATCTTAACTGGTGCCCCCGACCTGCCTTTGTGTGCATTTCCTTGAGTTTCATTTTGGTAATGGAAGAAATATCAGGCAGAAGGAAAGATAAATATCTAGAGCTGGTCAGCATGATCTAGTATGTTTGAACATGAATATTGGAACATAACTTGTAAGAATGCCATTTCAATTATTTGTAAAATATTTAAATAGCATAATCCAATTTACATTCTATCATTTCTAACAGCTGTAAAATTTACTTTATAACAAAGTTAGCTCAATCACTTTAATTCAGTCTGGAAAAACAGTACAAATGAAAGCTTAATTTGTATTTAATCTCCCCTTTTGTTTCTACATTATTGCCTTCGAATCATTCCTTTTAGTGATTGAGATTTAAACCAGAGAGAGGAAAAAGGCTTGATGAAATATTTGAGAAGAATATAACCCATAATGAAAAGTTTGAAGTAAATGTTTAAAAATTTCAGCTGGCTTTGTTCTTTGGGGTTTCGATTCATGGCAGTGCCTTTGTTGTAAACCCGAGGTATGAGATAGGTGGGTTACTTTGTTAGAATCAAAGGACTGTAACTCTCAGGTGTTTAAAACTAGGCGATTCATTTGGAGCAGGTTACAGTTACACCCTGAACATGAAGATTGGCAGGGAATGCAAATGCGAGTAATTATTATTTAGTGTGTTGATCATACCTGTATATTTCCAAATGGCTGTATGATCGTTTTGGTTAGGTTTTCTCTCTGAGCTCTGGCAGTCTTCCAGCTAATGTCATCAGCAGGGAGTAGCCCCAAGGAGCGGTGGCAGAATTGTGGCTACGCACGACTCTCCTGCCCGTGTGTAGCATCAGCACTGATGGGGGCTCCAGGAGCGGGCAAAATGGCCAAGTGATGTGCTAGTTCTCAGGACAAAGCAGCTCTCTTTTGTTTCTCTGCCCTCCAGGTGGTGGAATGTACAGACACGTTACAGAGGCCCACACGTGTCCTCACCTGAGCCCTTCTTCTCCGTCCCCAGACTCACCATATTCCCCAGCCCCCATCCCAGCAGGCCTCTTTGAACTTGAGAGGTGGCAGATGGAAAGATGCTTCAATGAAGGGCTCATGCGCCATGGACTTAATTCTAATCAATAAGGAAAAATTAATTTAGTAGAAGTGGGAGGAAAGAAGGGGATTCAAGCTCATGTGGCCAAGAAGAGGTAGACACTAGCCTCTTCCACTTCAGAGAGATGGTTTCAGAAGGATGCATGTGATCTGAGGGGTCCAGTCTCTAAAACACAGAATGGCTAAAGAGGACTTTCCAACAGTTGCCACTCCCAATGTTCTCAGCAAAGAGGAAGAGGGCAAGGCATCTAGACACCGTAACTGCAAAGGATAAAATTGTAAAATGGGACAGAATGGTTGCAGAAATACCGCACTATACCTGCAGAGCACATTCCTCCCTAAGATGTCGGATGATCTTTGCAGCAATTCTATGATTTTGGTCCCACATTGGGTAGTGACCCTACCTCACAAATGAGGAAACTGAGGCCCAAGAATTTTAGTGACTTGCCTAAGGTCACACTACTAATAAAAGGCAGAGTTAAGTTTCAAAGAGGCCCAGGTATTTGGCTCCACAATTTAGTGCTTTTTCTATAACTTTATGCTGTAAAATCTTGGCAAAATTTTCAGCAGTGTTATCAGACGATCAAAGCCACCCAGTGAGCGGAGGTTTATAAAATATGTGTATATATGTTTTATAAATATCATGTACTGATGACAAAGGACAAACAATGGAAAGTTAGGCCACCTGCTTCACTCACGGGAGTGGAAGGAAGCACAACTACTCAGCTTACGCTTTGGCTTTCCATTTTTTCTGTCAATTCAGCTCACTGGGCACCAGGGTGTCTGGGTGCCACATCTGTGTGTGCCATGCAGATAGACAGGGAATGTAATCATGCAAAATTATTCAGTATCAGGGCAACATCCTCCTGTCCACTATCAATCACTTGACCCTCCACCAGCCCAATCACGGTGGACAACAGTCATGTGCACCATGTAGCTACCTGTGTTTCCTTTACTGTGGCCTGCGGCCCGTGTGTTCCAGAGAGGGCTGGAGGAGTGCTGGTTTCCCCACCCCGGGAGCTAAGTGGAGGACGGTGGTGAGAGTTACCATGCATCTCCAAACTGCTTCATGCTGATCGTGGTGAGATGTTTCAAGGTATAGACTACAGGGAAACAAGTCTGTTCCTTCTTGGAGCTGTGGGTTTAATGAAGACAGAAAAACACTTCAGTGGCAGAGTCAGTGATGGAGGAGTTTGGGGAAGGAGGAGACGCTTCTCCTTATGGAGAAAGGTTGGAAGTTCATTTCTTTCTGAAGCAAGAGCGAATGCACCAGAATTAGTTATGCCCCGCCCCCAGAATTCCTCATTCAGGAGGTCTGAGGTGGAGTCCAAAAATTTGCATTTCTAACAAGTTCCCAGGTGATGCTGATGCTATGGGTCCAGCAGGAACACACAGAACCACTGCTGTGCGACACCCATAGGAGGGCAGGGCCTGTTTCTGGATTACAGAGGAGGAAGCCAGGGACTTGGCTAGGACAGGTAATCTTCCCAGGGTAGTCGGGTTGCAACTAGATCCTGGCTGTTTGAATCCCCAGTTCCTGTTCTTTGCCGCAATGTCAGCCTTCCATTGTGCATGACCGGGATTGGTGGAACTCATGCCCTGAGAGAAAGTGACTTTCTTATTGCTTTCCTGAATCTCTTCCTGTTAACATGGAATCCTCTGCCATGGGGTGGTGGTGGTGTCTGCCTTCTAGTTGTGATTTAAGCATCCTCCAAAGCCATCCCCTGAACTCAAGTACTCCCCACATGAGAGCTGACATAGCCTCTCAAATTCCCACCAGCAGAATAACCCTCTTAGTTAAGGTTCTGTTTCTACGTTGTTTCTTAGCTTGTGCGTGAGCTCTTGGATGGCATAGACCACATCCTGTTTGTGATTACAGCTCCATACCTAGGGTAATGCTGGACTCACACTAAATGAGTCAGTAAGTCAGTCAGTTGGTCAGTAAGTTGGGTGGATGAATGAATAAATGAAATATGTTACTTACAGGTATAAATTAGACCCACGAACTGGGTTTAGATTAGTCTAACAGGCAAACTAGAGAGAGAAACAATTGTCTTGCTGTTCCTACGATCACTGTGGCCACACGGGTCTCAGGGGTAAGTTGTTTTCTTACTGTCCTTAGCACAAATGGTACAGACTGGAACCTTTCTTGGGGATAACACAGGATGTCAAGAGAGCACCAAGAGTTTAGTCAGTCTGGCTTACAGCGCCCAGGGTTCTCATTCTGACTTGACCAGCCACCTCCCAGGGCTCTGGATACTGCCAGGTCTGTCCCAGGTCACCTGGGCCCTTGCTTGGTGGCTTTCCTTCTATGCTGTGGATTCTTTCCTTAAGTCACAGCACCTGGAGCGCCCTCCTAGATACTCACACCTTCCAGATCCAGGCCCAAAGAGAGATATTTCTCTCATACTTAGGTCTGTTCTCTTGGATATTGCTTCTTATCT
Organism: Indri indri; assembly: GCA_004363605.1. Lineage (NCBI taxonomy): Eukaryota > Metazoa > Chordata > Mammalia > Primates > Indriidae > Indri > Indri indri. The sequence goes on along the minus strand of RJWJ010039768.1, from coordinate 9,907 downwards.
GGAGACACACCTGTTCCCCAGGTGACTACTGATAGGCATAACCTTACTCCTCATTGATCCTGTAATCCCTTCCCCACAGGGGTGTAAACCTCATCCTCACACTGTCCTAATGTAGTAGCAGTGGCCTCCTTGTAACTCGAGTGATGCAAGATGGCAGTGCTGTGAGGGGCAGGTTGGCGTTTTCTCATCAGAAGCAGCGAAGTCCTGACTGTAAGGACCACAGGTGTGAGGGACCAGGAAAAGGGACAGAACTCCTGAACACTCACCTGGCTCCTGCAGAATTTTGCTTCCACTAGCCCTGCTTGCTCGTACCTTTACCCTTGGAAATGTCCTCTTCCTGCCACCAGGTTCCCGCTGCACAGCGAGGGGAGACATACTTTAATTACCAGCCACCTCGAGCCCCGGGACCTGCATCAGCAGTCTGGCGTTCACGCTGGTCATTTACTGCCTCAGATTCTAAATAACACGGTTGTGCTGATGGAAAATGCCGACCAGGTCCCTGTAGATGTCACTGCTTGTTGTTGCACTGATATATGTGTACCTGTTTCCAGCAGAATATCAAGTCTGGGGAAGAGACCTGGAGGAGGCCAACGGGAAGCAGCCTCCTGCCCCTTTGTTGGTGACTTTCACACCAGGGTATGAGGTTTGGGCGCCTTAAAGTCTTACAAAAAGCCACGGGGGTTGGGAATTTTGGGGGGAGGGATTTTATTTGTCTTTTCCCTGTTTGGTGATTCTCAACTCTGAATGTACCATTCTGTGTCTACAAGCCATGTTGATTTACTTTTTCCATTTCTTAGAATGATGTAAAATGTCTGAGTTACAATGAATATGGGACTGTCGTTTCCGTATTTCCTTTATCGAGTATCAGAAAGTTATTTGGACAAACAACTTGTTTGCCATTCATCTTTATAATTTCCTGGTATGATTAGCTTCTTCCACATATGTGATTCTTAAGAGCAATATAAAATTTCTGGTGCTAGCCATATTCTCTTAGATTTATGCAGTAGGTGTAATATTCAAGATAATTTTATAATGTTTATTAAAAATCATTGCTGTTTGTCACTCCGATTCCTTTGTTTGCATGTCATCGGTGTCCAATGAGTAGTATGTATTTTCTCAGTCATTGTTAAAACCCAATGTATGGAAACAGCGTTTATACCAGCAGCTGTTACAAATCTGGGACTATGGATTAATGTCAGTTTCTGAATGTAGAATGCTTTAGTTAATTCCACCCAAGGACAGATGATATCATCTAGGAAGAAGGAATATATTAGAAACTGTCAGCCAGTAGGTAGTAAAAGGAGGTGATATGTTATAAGGAGTACTAAAAGGTCATTCAAAGAAGAGATATTGCTAATAACTCAATTAAAATTTTCACGCTGACATTTACCAAATTTCTGTGTAAGCCCTAAAACATTTTCAAAGCTAGCTAAATTCATACCCTAGATTGGAAAAACAGGGGTCAAATAGGATTCACACAATTCCTTTGTGAGATGAACAAATTGGAATAATCTCCTTTTCCAGGGAGTTCTGGCCAAGTAATTCATCAAAACTTCTTTGACATCTAGGGAAGAGAGAAGAATTTTGTAAGGACATCCCTTGACTGTGGATTTTCCCTTTCCTCTGCTAGGTTTTGGGGCCAGGCAACAAACTCATTTGGCCTTTGACTTTCAGGAAGTCAGGATTTGCCAGACTGGTGGTGGTTGTGGTTATACTCCGTATTTCGCTGCCTGGGAAACAAAAGGATCCATGTTCTTCCAGGGAGCCAAGAGCACAACAAAAAGTGGAGGTCAGGGCCGCTGGGTGAGCCTGTTCTTGGAGTAGCAAAGCTCTACACCATGCGGTGGGATGTGGCCACCACGGCTGAACAGTCAGGGAGCCAGGACAGAAGGTACGGGAATGGCAGGGTCATGAAAGGTCATCTGACCCACCTGCCTGCTGTCTTGTCTGGAAGGAATGATCCCTTCCTGAAGATGTTCTCACCTGGAGTCCACGTGGCTTCTCTCGGCAGCTCTTTCTAGTGTTCAGTCACTAGGATAGTTCACTCAGTTCTTCTTCTGTTCTAACGAATATAAGCATATTTCTTTTCTTGGTATTTTTTCCCATATTCACGAAGAAGTAATCAATATGTATGTCTGTATATATTTAATAATTGCTTTAGCTGCTTATTGCGTACTCGGTGCTAAGGATTTAGTGTAAGGGGAAGTAAATGTGATTGCTGCCCTCATGCAGCTCCCTGTCTAGTGGGAGTGAGGGTCGTTATAGTCACACCACAGTCAACGATATGGACGGATGTCAGCTCACAGCAGGGATGGCGCTGAGGGGAAAAAGAACATGGTGCTATGGTGAGACCTTGTTTGACTTCGGGAAATATGGAAAGACTTCCCTGATGAAGCGATGTCTCACCTGGGAGGCAAAGGAGGCAGAGTTAACTCAGAAAGAAGAGAGGGAAGAGCATCACAGGCAGAGGGAACAGCAAGTGCAAAGACTCTTGACTGGAGGGGGATTGGTGGTTATGAGGAACTGAGAAGAGGCCTGAGGGGCTGTTGAAGAAGGACAGGGGCAGAATTGATCATGGGGAGGTGGGAGGGTCAGTCCATGGAAGGCCTTACACGTGGTGGTAAGGAGTTTTACTTTTTAAAATGCTAAATAATCACAAAGATTCTATTCAAGGCAGGCCAATTCCTTTCCTCTTCAACTCTGGGGACCTGTATTGAAACTTTCAGCCAAGGATTTCAAACTGACTGACTTTACCTTCTTTCTGACTCCTCCTTCAGAGGTGTTTGGCATAGAACTGAGAACAGCACCTAAAATTTGCTCTGGGCATCTCAAGGTGGGGTATCTTAGAAAGGATTCAGAAACTGTTCCCTGTTTGTGACATGTTTCAGGAGAGAGGTATGTCTGTCTTTGCTATGTAGTGTGTACACAGGAGGCACTTAATAAGTGATTGCTGATGAATCAGAGGTGACATCCAGGTCTTAGGAATGCAAAACTGCATTTCATCCTTTCCAGCCATCTGAACGTTGCTGACAAAGAGGGCCTGGGGAGGAGGGGGTGCCCAGCCGCATCTGCTTCGCGGTCCTGTGTGCGTGCTTGGCCACCCGATGCCAACTCCACGATGGCACATTTGTCTTATTAAGTGTAAGCTGATTCCTCCCCCCTTCCAGGGCCCTCCTGGTGGTGGCTGTGCAGGACAGGGACATGCGGTGAAAGCCCAGTTATTATGGCCTGTAAAGGGAGGTGGTGGCTGCTGGGGAATGCTCAAATGAAGACAAATGCATTGTTAAGTTTTTATGGACCAAGGCTGCACTTTCATTAAACGTAATTTACATAACATAACTAATGTTCAAGGCCAAACAGTCCTTGTGCCCCCAGTGACAGCCCCTGACAACCCATGGACAACAGCCTTGCCTAGTGCACAATCCCTTAGGTCAGGAAACCTCCTCCTTCCCGATGCTGGCTCAGCATTGCTCCGTTGTCTCATTTTGACCTCTCAAATAAATGCTGATGACACCAAAGCTACCCATTCTCCTCTGCAGCAAACCAGCCAGGCATCCTCTAGGCAGAGTTCAGGCGCCATATTCCTTCCCCTTTCCCCACAGGGGTTGGCTTCCCAGTCTGAGTCCCACGTAAGCCCTAACTGGGAATTTTCTTCATCTTGACCTTGTGAGAGGTTCCTGGTTCCCACCCAGTTCCCAGGGTTGAGCCAAGCAGGCAGGAGAGTGCCGGGTAGGCTGGTGGTTAGCCTCAAGAGCACGCCCAAGAGGGGAGGGTTTCTGATGGCTTTGCCTGGACCCATCTTCATTACATGCCAATACCACCAGAGACACTTTGAGGTCAGGCTTCTCCACCTCACACAGCAAAGCAATTATCATTTCTTCTCTTTGCGAGGGTGAGTGTTGGGCATGGCATGATGGATTTTTTGCTGGTAATCAGAACTTGCTGCCCACTGGTCTTTGGGACAGACTTTTGTGTTGACATTTACAAGGTATGTGTCAGGCCCCAGCCGAGGTACAGGGTGAGGGAATGAAAGGGGGAGAAGGGGGAAGGATCATTATATTCAATTTAATGATGACAATTTCCCTACATTTACAACTTCCAGAAGTAGGAGACAATAGATACGTGTCTTCCGCTTGCATGTACAGTGAAGGAGATGACACGAGGAGATTCTGTTAGCGGGAATGGTGATATATTACCTTAATGATTTCATTGCTCGCCAAATAAAAGAAAAATTCTCACTGTAGTACAGAGTCCTGTCCTCATCAAGTTATTCACTGTGAGGCGTTTGTTGTTAAGTTGGAGGCGTAAGGAGGAATTCTGACCTTCTGTAAGCTGCTTTGGGATTTTTATTTTTTTTTTCTTCGCTGCCTTGACAGTCTGGTTCTTCTCAGTTTACTGGACATGCACAAGCATTTGTATACCTGATATTGAAGTTTGTTAATGGATTTGAAGAGCTCTTAGATTATCTGGGCAGGTGGGTGTTGAATTAATGGAACAGTCATAGTAGAGTTCAATGAAAGCTCTCCTCCACTATAATACTAGTAATTGGAAGGGCAGGTGACTCGTGTGTGTGTATGTGTGTGTGTTGTGACTTTTGGATAACTGGAACGGCCCCCCAGTACTGTGCATACAAGGTTTAAACTGTGGTGGGATCCTATAGTCTGGGTAGGATCCGAGGGGCTATATTCTCAGGGCTGCTGGTGGCTGAATAACCTGAATTATAGACAAGGAAGAGTCCAAGGTCTTAGCTGAAGAGCAGCACCAAGTGACAAGTCCTGTGATCCAGGAAAGGCAGGTGGAGATCTAAGAAGGAGGTCGGAAGCTGAGTTGGAGCCAGGTAGGACGGGATCTTGCATGGATGGCCTCATAGGCTAGACCTAGAGCCAGTAGTGTTGGAAGCTTCTAGATTCCATTATTATACAAATGTGACGATGGTTGTTTAAAGAAATGAGGCAGGGCCCGACAGTAACTCCATGGTTGGCGTCTGCCTACTCTGTGCAGCCTGCTTTTCACAGCGGGTCACCCACATTTCCAAGGCAGTGGTGTCATGTTTGCACAGTAGAACTTGAGAGCAGAAAGGGACCCTTCAGGTCATGGAAGTCATGAGCATTATTTTCCCGCTCAGAGGACGGAGGCCTGGGGAGGACATGCCCAGGGCCTCTCAGGGCTTCACTCTGCTTCCTTGCTCAGTGCTGTTGCCGCCACATCCTGTTGCTTTCCGTTTGTTTGATTAAAGCAGTCCTCCTGAAGCGGGGCTGTTTGCATGCCGGCAGGCCCCTTCCCAAATGTGCCAGCCAACTCTAGAGCCTGACCTGGTGACCCTGTTTGGGACATAATCCTCATCGAGTTTATTTTGACTCACTAGTTGTATGACTTTGGTTGAGTGGTTTCATCTTTCCAGGTCTCAGCTTTTTCATCAGTAAACATTAAAAGATCTGTGGACCCTTTCAGTTCAAGCCTGGCACGTTCTGTAACTAATCTGTGTGTCCAAGTGGGCCCAGTTAGAAGTTCCTGTGAATAAAGTCAGCCTCACAGAACCTATGGAAGTAGAAATGGTGCTGATACTTTGGTTCTTCAACCACCTGGAAGTTCACATGGACGAGTCTTCTAGGCAATAAGCTCCTTGAGACCAGGGCTCAATGAATGAGGTCAATGCTCATCCATTTGTGTACATCCAAAGCCATTGGATTGTGGGGTAGATATGTGTTTAGTAAATCGGAGTTCACTGAATATAAAGAAGCATTGCAGAATTTCAGGTGATAACACACAGTCCACACTTTAAGTAGCTTAACATAGACACTGCATAAGCACGTATGCCTAGGACTTGCCTCCTCAAAAGATGCTCACCAGGCTCCACCGGAGCAGCGACCACATCTGTCTTATTCACCCCTGGGTCCCAAGTGCCTTGAGCACAGCCAGGCACATGGAAGCTGTTCAGTACATGCTTGTTGAATAGATGAATAAATAGAGCTATGACATAGGATATGGGTGGTTGGACTTTCCAAGGTTACCTGGGAAATGTGGAGTGAATGTGAACCTGGAAAAAGAGAAGAAAATAAGAAACTTGGGGGTAATACTTTCAATTTTGTTTCCTTCTGCCCCTAAGCTGTGGCCGAAATCTCTTCTACATAACAGAAAGTGACAACCCATGTCTTCGTGTTGACATTGGTCTGCAAATAGTTACCAGTCTATGACTAGATAAGTACCTAAACAGAGCATAAGTATTTAGAAACTTTAATAGTAATTTAACTCAGCATGACACTCAAGCATGTGCTTGCCGGGTTTGTCTTGTTAAACAGTGTATGGACCAGTTTGCATGTTGTCGAACTTATGTAATGAATAGCATATGGCGTATACTGCACACCAGTCGTGTACAGTAGGACCATATACTGGTACATGACACACTAGGGAGGAAATGACCCTGCACCATGTAACTGGAAAGAAACTGGGTGAAATCCTTGATTATGTAGACTAGTAGTCATATTTTATTAAAAATATTAATGATATTGTCATATGAAGCTGCTTCTGACATTATAATCACATATGTTCTGTTTTGTTGATTTGAGAAGGACTGAACTAGCCACCCGCCTCCCCCCCGCCCCCCCCGCTCCCCAGTCAACCAAGTTGAGTGATAATCTGGGTGACAGTGTTTTCTCTATTTAAAACTAGCTAGCCTTGCATGGCTATTTAACTTGCTCCTTCGGCCTCATTAGTATTATCCTGTAATCAAATGAACTAATTAAGCTGTTTCCTATCCACTGATCAGAGAATATTAAAGCTTGGAAGGTGACTCTAGCCATCTTCTGGTCCAACTACCTGATGTTTTCAGAGGCAATTGAGGCTCAGAGAGGTTAAGTAACGCATCCCAGGCCACACAGTTATTTAGCAAAAGAATTGGGACTAAAACATTGGGGACCTTCACTCCTAATTCATTGTGCTTTTCCACTTTACTCTGAAGTTCAGTAAAATCCTTTTATTTAGAGACATCCAAGGGGTGTCTCCGTCCTGTTAAGTTATGGATCCTTATTTGATAGATGACCTAGAATGGACATATTTTATTTTCTAAATAAAGAAAGAAAGAAAACACAGTACGTGAAATTATGAACAAAGGAAACAGAAGAGGTCACTTTATATAAATACATAATTTATATAAATAATAGAAAAATCATGTTTATGAATGAAGTTCTATAAAAATGCTTTGGAGAGAGGTGGTGACTGCTATTCTTTATATTTCAATCCAAAAATTAGGATATAACTTTACAGAAAAGTATGTATTAATGGAAAATTAGGATGTAACTTAGAATATATTGACTGAAGCACATTTTAAGGAATGTATGTATAAGAGAAAATGAGATCTCTTCTATGAATTAAAATAGGGGGCACTGATGAAGGCCTGGGTAGGCGAATTTGTTTCCCCCAACATCATCCCTACTTTAGCAGGTTTCAGTGTGGTATGAGGTATTGGCAAACTATGACCCCTAGGCCAAATCCTGCCACTACCTTTTTTTGTAAATAAAGTTTTATTGGAACATAGCTGTACCCATTCATTTACTGTCATCTATGGCTGCCTCTGCACTGTAACTTCCCATTTTGGTAGTTGTGACATATGCTTTGTGGCCTATGAAGTCTAAATGGTTGCTATCCGGCCCTTTATAGAAAAAGCTTGCCGACCTCCGGTCTAGACGCATATTTGTTTCATGTCACTGATTCTACTGCCATCAGGCAGGGGGGCTTCATTTGGAACCCCACCTCGCTGAGTTCTGATAAGGAAGGAAGGAAATGAACTGTAATCACCTTGTTCAGAAGCCTGTTGTAAAATGCAGTTTTTAGTCTATGACCTCCCGAAGATCCTAAGAGAATGAAATTAAACACCTCTGGAACAAACATTCGATCTTTTTATTTTTTCCACTTTCTTAAGAGAGTAATAAATATAGTCAATGACTCCAGATTCTATTACTATGTAAGAGCTCTTTAAAAACATCTAACCATCTGCTTAATGGCCAGTAATACGTTTCTAATGGTCACTCTCGATAAGACACTTTTAGTTCACTACTGTAATCGTTGTCCTACAGCCAAGAGGCTCCTGAAGTAATATGATCAAAGGCCAGTCCCCTGTTCCATGGCAGCAGAGGCCTGGCAACAGTTCTAAAGGGAAAAATAGAGATTTCTGAGATGTGGAAACTCTTCTTTTTCATGAGGCCCTGGGCATGTGAGTGTGTGATCCACAAGTAGTGTAGAGTTGATACAACTTACAACTTTGAGTTTTTGGCATTTACACATCCAGGTACAATTGCAACTAGAGGTCAACTTAATATCTGTCCTTTCCTCTCAGATGACATACACTGAACTGTTGTCACTGGGAACCCTGCATGCCTGGTCTGGGCCCAGCAGCTGGTGACAGCTTGGCAAATTATGAGTTTCCTAACTTAAAACAGACTAAATTGCAGACAAAACAAGCCATCAGCTGAGTAAATACTGTATCTCTGTTTAGCTTCTGTAAGAAGAAGGAGATTAGCATGAGTGTTTAGTGTTCATAATTACTAGTAGGAGGCAAATAGTAGGCTCAGGCTGACTGGAGATTGTTTCATTATATCCAATTAACACCCACTTGATTATTCTTAATTACTTATGCTTGATGACAGAGGAGTAAAGATGTCATTCTTCAAACGTACAAATAACAACTGGGTCATCAATATACATATATTTGTGATATCATATTCTGCTCACTTTGGGATGCTAATACAGTCGTAGCAGAAGGATGGAAAATGAAATGCCTGCTTATTCGAGATTTTGGTAATTACTAAAGGGAACTTAAGACAAGATGCAAAAAAATAGATGTTAGGATAAAAATGTGTCTTTTTTGTAGTAGTCTGTTTAGAAATGTTTTCTTTGAAAATGCCTCACTATTTGTGTGAGAATTCCTTTTCCTCTGTCCATTGACTGTAGCATAAAGACCAATGATTATAAATGGAAATAGCTGAATGCAAACTTTCCAAAAAAGAGTGATGTCTCCTTCTCTCTCATTCTCCCTCCCTCTCTGTCTCTGTGTCATATGTGTCTCTATATGTGTCATGTATGTCTATATATGTTATATATATGTCTCTCTCTAGATGTATGACATATATCTATGCCAGATGGTATGAATGGAAATCCCTGATTCAAGGGTGTTGTGGAGGTTTGAGACGCTGAGACAAAATCATCCTCTGAGAACCTTAATAACCTATCTGGTAAAGAATATGAAGTGTTGGCAAGCGATATAATCTCCCAGGCATGCACAAAGGATAAATACAATAAGTCAGATTTTTAGGCTCAAACCTAAAATTAGAGCCACCATTAGGGACACTAGAAGTCATCTTTCCTTTCACAATGAAACGTACGATAGGTTCTTCCCCTTCAGTTTTCTTGAGTTGGAAGGAGTTACCTGTATGGCACAGCCATGGGGGGCATTCCTTACTTTTCAGAGCAGAGGTGGTTACGGTCTTAAGTTGCTCCTCCTTCCTTGCTTGTGATGTCAGTGATTTTGCACTGGAAAAAAAATTGGATTGTGATATTTTTTTCTGGATCAAATTTAGGTATTAAATCATTCTTGGGTAAAGAGGGAAGGAACTTGGTAGTGGCAAAGAATGGTTAGATTGGGTGATTGTGCCAGGCCATTCTCGGAATTGGCAACTGACTAAAGATCAGAGCTAGATGTGCAGTGGTGGCATGTGGCTGCCAAAAAAATCCAGTTTTAGCGCTTGAAGTCAACCAGCAGTTTGCTGCTGAGCACTTGCTTGTGCATAGCATCAAACCAGGCACATGTGGGGGTATGGAATGGGCCAGGCCCTCCCCAGCTGGAGAGATAAGACTTTTCCATTATCTGGTTATGCTCAATGAATTGCTAAATTACATGGTTCAAACTACGTAC
>RJWJ010039767.1:0-14301 GCA_004363605.1 Indri indri | reverse complement strand
TCAGCTGCCTCTGACACTGTGGAAAAGACAAAGAGGTGAAAAGAACACACTCAGGATTTGAAGCCAGACAGGCCCAGGTTCAAGTCCTGGCTGTGCCACTTACTAGGTGTGACGTAGATCTAGGTTTATGACCTTTCTGATCCTTGGTTTCCTTAGATATAAACAAAAATATTTCTGCCTCATAGGATTATCAGGAAGATGTTTGCTGTTATTGTTGGTTTGGTTGAAGCAGATGTCATTTTAGGTTTTCAAAGTAATCGTATGAAACTCTGTATCACCAAGGACTTGGATATGTTTCCTTACCCGGTTTATCCCATAATCCCCAAAGCTGAACAGATGCTTCAAAACAGAAGGAGGAGCACAGAACGCACATGACCGTGATGGGGAAAGGTTGGTGGAATCTGAGTGTGGGGAAGCTCAGCTTCTGCAGAAGCTCCTAAAACTGTCCGAAGCCCAGCAGGAAGGGCGCAGGCCAGCTGTGACCTGAATGTTAACCCGGGGGAGAGCTGTGTGTCTCTAGCCAAAGGAGCAGCTTGGCAGAAAAGCTTAGAACTGCAGGGACGGGGGAGGCATTGCCCAAGGTGACGAGCTCCGACTTAGGGGCTCCGCCAGCAGGCCTGCCCCACTCAGAGGTGGTGCCCGACTCCCATTCCCCCAACACTGATCCTCCTCCTTCCTGGGCTCTGAGTTCACCCACCCCTACCCCATTATCATTAGGCTTTTTGTGCCGTGCTCTCCCGCAGTATAAACTGGGCTCGCAGGGTCCAGATCACAGTCCCCGGAGTGGGAGTGTGCAAGATGATTCACTGGGGACAAATATTAGAACTTCCATTTGTGTGTATCTTTTATCTTGTTCTAACATTCTATTTTTGGCTTCTTTGTTAGCATGCACATAATGTGGTAGAATAAGCATATTCAGCACTTTAAAATTTAGAAAAGATAAATGTGCATCTATTGAAGACTCATACTCTAAATATTTTACTGATGGGCTGCACATACATAACTGGGGTTACCAGACCCTGGGACAGGGAGTGGGGAGCGGGTCAAGTGGGGATGGCTAATGGGTACGAACTACAGTTAGATCGAAGGAATAAGATCTAGTACTGGGCGGCACAGTAGGGTGAGTGTAGTCAACAAGAACTTATTGTATATTTTAAAATAACTGAAAGAGTGGAGTTGGAATGAAATGCTTGAGGTGATAGATACCCCAATTACCCTGATTTGATCGTTACACGTTGTATTCTTGTATCAAAACATCACATGTATCCCACAAATACATACAACTGTTATGTATCCATAATAATTAAAAATAATTTTTTTTTTAATTGGGAGATCACTGCTCTAGACTGTCTGATCCCTGTGGTCATTCTATTTTGAGTTGCAAATTAATTCCCTGAAATCCTTTCTTACCCTGCCAATCAGTCTCATGGGCGTGGTCATCAGCCGTGGATCCCCGGGTGGCCAGCACGGCGGAGCCACTGGGTGTGCAGGGTGGAGGGCAGCCGCGCAGCTTCCGTGGTCCGTCTCCCAAGGACACACGCAGCCCCGTGGCAGCCCGACCCGCTGGGTGCTCTTTCTGACACCGGATCCTTCGTGTCATTTCTCTGCTACTAGTTCCGGCAGAACCTAGGCCTAACTTAGCCACTTCTTGATTGATCCTTTATTATGAAGAGAAGGAAATCTCATACTTGAAAATGCGTTCTAGTCTCTCGCCCCCTTGTGAGGCTTAACATCTCCAAGCCTCAGCTACTGAACCTTTCGAGTGACAGGATGACAGCTGCCTTGTTTGTCTCACAGAGTCCTTGTAAAGAATGAGTGGGATCGGATCATGTCATACAGAAACTGCAGAACACCAAAGCTCGGGAGAAGATGTTAAAAGTGGTGAGGAAGAGCCAGATTGCGTTTAAAGGAACGGTTATTTAAGCTAACAGATCTCCTCCTCCTCCTTCTCCTTCCCTTCCTTCTTCTCCAATACCTCCTCCTCCTCCTTCCTCCTTTTGTAGACAGCGGAAAAGTCTATTATATTTATAGTAGAATTTACCAGCTCTACTCTGTTCGGATGATTCCCAGTTCTGTTGGCCACCCTCAAAGCCTCAGAGCCAGGCACATTCGAGTGCCTCCTTGGCCCCATCGAGCCAGGCACATTCGAGTGCCTCCTTGGCCCCATCGGGCCAGGCGAGGGCGTGGCCTTGGCCACGTCGGTGTCACAGAGCTGCTTCTCAGCTGGTCCGACCTGGGGGGGTTGGTCTTGACCTCCATGGCGAGCACCAGTGTCCTGTTGTTCTTCATCTCCATGGCTGATGAGGTCATGGGACATTGGACGATGGCATACAGTGCACGTGGATAGTTTGGGGTGTACTCTCCTTAGAATTCTTGGTTTTCCTTCAGAGTTGCTATGTCTTGGGCTGCCAGAGCGTGGGTGGCCTGGGGAAGAACCTCTTTCTTTATCTTGTTGTTGTTGTTCATGGCTGTGGACACTTTTCTGTACTGCCTTCTTGGCTTTCAAAGCCTTTGCTTTGACTCTGTTTTTGGGAGGTTTCATTTTTTGCATTCAGAACCTTTTGTAAAAAGGCAATAACTAACTTCTTAATAGGAACAATGGAAGCCAGAAAACAACAGACTAATACTTTCACTAAGCTGGAAAATGTAACTGACAATCTAGAGTTTTACATGCAGAAAAACTGTTTTACAAGAAGGAGGGTCAAATACAGACATTTCAAGATGAACAGAGCTGAGAAAGTTTGTGACAAATTCATTCTCACTAACGGAAATTCTAAAGGCAGAAAGGTCAGCCTGGATGGAAGATTTGAAAAGTAAAAAGTGAAATCTAAAGTCTTGATCCATTTTACGTTAAATGTTTTCATTTAAGCCTGCTTCATAGGCTGTTTTTGTCTTTGGGGGATATTAGTAGTCATTGACATTCATTGCCTATATCATTAACCCATCAGGCACTGTGACATGGCGATAGGCTAATTCTATGATGCCTTCATTTATTAGCTAGAATACTACTGTAAAAATAATCTTGTCTTCATCAATTTATGGATTACCCAGAAATGCAGTTTGTATAGGAAAGGCAGGATAAAAGTCAAATGCACTGTAATACACTAAAAACAGTCAATTTAAAAAATAGTATCATTTATACTATCATAAATATTAAGTGCATGGATAAAAATTAAAATATTACAGTAGATAAGAGGATAGAATTTTACTGAAAAACATTAAAGACCTAAGTAAATGGCAAGATATATCATGTCCATTAATACAAAATATTCTGAGTCATATAGATGTTAATTCTTTCCAAACCAACCTACACATTCAGTTCTATGCTGTCTAAAGCCCCAATAATTTGTGTGTGTGTGTATGTGGAATTTGACAAGTTGATCCCAAAATGCATGTGGAAGAGCAATTGACCAAGAACAGCCAAACCACTGCAGAAGAGCAAGATGGGGGAGCTAGCCCTAAAAAGGAACAGTACTTAGTAAAAAGTTCTGGTAATTATTAATAAGACAATGTGGTATTAGGGCAGGGGTATGAAAATAAACCCATGGAACAAAACGTAGGCCTAGAACAAGACCAGGCATGCACAGAAACTTGATTTGTGACAAAACAGGCAGTGTAGACTACTAGGGGAAATGTAGTTTTTATGAATGCTGTTGGGATTTAAAATAACCACATGGAAAAAAATTAAATAGGATCCTTTCTCATGCCATTTATAAAAATCAATTCTAGGCAGGTTAAATACTTACCTATGAAAAGTAAGATTATAAAACTTTAAGAATATAATGTAGTATTTATCTTTATGACCTCAAGTTAAGAAGTTCTTAAACAAGATACAAAGACATATAAATTATAAAAGGAAAGATGGATAAATTGGATAATATTAAAATTAAGAATTTTTGTTCGTTAAAGAGACAAGAAGAGAATCTATGCAGCTATCTATCGATGGAGGGAAAGTAAACTGCCGCGAGTACTCTGGAAAGCAATCTGGCATTGCCCAGCAAAGCTGAGACCCTGTACCTTCGTGCCTGACGGAGCCACCCCTCCGTATAGATTCTGGGGAAAGTCTTATCACAAATGCTCACAGCGGCATTGTTCCTAGTGGCATAAAATTGGAAACCACCTAAACGTTCACTTGCAGAGAAGGGATAAATAAGTTCCTGGCATATTTGCATAATGGAATGTTACAAAGAAGCGAAAACAAATGCACTTGCAACATGTACGTCAAGAAGGAGGAACCTCAGAACGTACAGTGGAGCAAAGAGAAAAAAAGCAGTAGAAGAATGAGCATATGTCGTTCCATTTGTGTAAAGTTCAAAACTGTGCGGAACTAAGTACCTCTCAGGGGTACGGACGTGGTACGACTGTGGAGTGCAGCAAGGGAACGTACACTCGCAGCTCGCGACAGGGGCGCACAGGTGGCGGCGAAGGTGTCGGCCGCGTTCTGCGTGTGTATGTATTTGTAGCCCAGGTAGTTTTTACACCCTACGCACTGGTTATAAATATCCTTCTCTATCTATTGTATCCACTAATATCTTCTATATGTACTCAATAAAAACTATGATTCAAACGCTTTGCGTTTACAAAGGAATATTGTTATCACGTCTTCTCGGGCAGACCCGCCTGCGTCTCGTAACTACTTCTGCGCGTGTACGGCAGGCCCCTTTTAGCCTTGGTTGCACTTTCTGTGGTTTCAGTCACCCACGGTCAATGAAAGTTGAAAATATTCAATGGAAAATTCCAGAAATAAACCATTCATAGGTTTTAAATTGCGTGCTGTTCTGAGTAGGGCGATGAAATCTCTCACTGTCCTGCTCCGCCCACTTGGGACGTGGCTCTTCCCTTTGTCCGGCACGTGCACACTGTAGACACTCCCCTCCTGGGTGTCACCTGTAGGTGGGTCAATTCTCAGATCCACTGTCACGCTACGGAAGTGCGTGTCCCAAATAACGGTCCCAAAGCGCAAGAGCAGTGATGCTGGTATATTATTATAGTTGTTCTATTTTATTATTAGTTATTGTTGTTCATCTCTTACTGTGCCCCATTTATGAATTAGACTTTATCACAGCAATGTATGTATAGGGAAAACATAGTATATATAGGTTGGGTGCTATCCATGGTTTCAGACATCCATTGGGGATCTTGGAACATACCCCCGCCCCCGGATAAGGGGGGACCACTGTAACTGCTGACCAGGATCTCCTGTCTACAACCCTGATTTCTGTGCACAGCATTTGTGCTCTGGACAGCTGGAGTGAGGACTCTGTGGTGCCACCACAGGAGGGAGGCAGAAAGAAGGCTCCTTAGGAGGCCACCCTGCACTTTCCCACCATGATGTCAGAAACAAGGAGCAGTCTGTCCTTCTAGAGACTGTCTAGACCCTCTTGTCCAAGAGTAGTTCAGCCAGGTTAGTGCCAGGCCCTGCTGGCCCTGGGAGATGCCCCGTCTGACAAATCACCAGATCCCAAGCTTGGTGAGGAGGAGATAGGAACGGAACGCGGAGAGTCGGCTGCACCCTGATTCCGTCTTACCTGTGGTTGTCAAGGTTACCAGAGCCTCATGTTTCTTAGTAGCCACTCCTTCCAAAATATCCTCCAGTGGTGCCAGCCACTGAACTGCACCCCATTTCACAATCTCTTTTTACACGATTTTGAGGGTTAGAATGCAAAGCCCCTTTACATCCAGTAAGGTTATATGAAAGACACACAAGTCTTTCCTTGCCTGACTGTAGTGACAGCTGGGTGAAGGGTCACAATCTCCATGTTACAGATGAGTAAACAGTCTTGGGGAGGGAGCATGACTTGCCAAAGTCAGATGACTAGCAGGAATCAGAAGCGAAAGCAACGCACACATTTTCTGAGGCTGTTGGTCAGAGCCCTTCCCACACCGGGACACTGCTCTTGTTGCTGAAATTTTCTTCTAGCTTAGGAGGATGCTGGACCACAGTCATCTCCAATGGCTTGAGTATGCTGGGCTAAGGGTCCACCTTGGTAGCTGATACTGCGCTCTCCTCCACACTCTTCCTTGCCCACAGAACCCAACTCTCTTCCAGGTTGGGGGGAGCTATAAGCTTTTCAGGGTCTTCCCCCAGCCCAGGGAGTACAGGTTGATTAGTTGTAATGATAATTCTATTTCTTCTGCTAGCATGTTTAAATGTGGACATGTGACCCAATCCTAGCCAATGCAGGTGAGAGTAAATCTGCAGGGGGAATAGTTCTGGGAAAGGTGTTTCTTTCTAAGATCGGAAATTACCAGGAGCAAATGCCCCTCATCTGGTGTCCCTCTGCATGTGACATCATCTATTTGATGGCCATGTTGCTGATGACAGCTACACGGAAGGACAGAAAGCCCCTGGTCCCAATTCCGAGAGGCCACCTCCCCCTCAAAGCCAGGCCTCCTCTGTCTGCAGCATCTTCTAGGGTGCCCTTGGACTGCACCTGTGGCCTTCTGCTGTGGGGCAGAGCTCTATCTGGGTATGTCCTTCCCTCCTGTTGGGCTGTGAGCTGCGGGGTGCTAGACATTTTTCCCTTCCCTGTCTCAGCTCAGTCTTCACATGGTAGGGACGTGGAGGGGAAGTCGTGGCGTGTAGGGCTGCTCTATAGCATCTCTGCAGTCCCTAGTGGGAGGCCTCTGCACCCCTGTCAGTGAGAGACTCTTTGATGACCCCCTTTAGAAGGTTCCCAGCTTCCTGCCTCACAGTGGAAGCGCAAGGCTCATCCCACTCAACCTTTCCAGAGGACAAGCTTATTGTGGAAACTGTTTAGTTGAAAACCTTTCACAGTACAGACGATCATCATTGTGACAATTTGGAAGAAGTTTTGTTCATGTGCAGAGCATTCTTGCTGTTAAAAAGGACTGTCACTTCCTTCTCTCTGGTTCCATCTTTCCTGAGCACCAGGTTGTTAAACATCTGGTGTGTGCTAAGCATGGGGCCCGGAGGGAAAGTTCCCTGGCGATGGGGCCCCGCCTCACAGAGCCCAGCCCAGCGGAGCTGACACACACCCACAGCAGGCGCGGGGGGGCGAGCAGGGCCGCGATGGACTACAGGACTGGAGTGGGGGTTGGGGCGGGGAGCCAGTGGAGCGCTGTGAGACAGGAAGCAAACAGCAGGTGGGCTCCATTGCGTGGGAAGTTGTGGGAAGGATAGAGTGAGTGTGATCCCGAGGACCCCAAGTGCCAGGGGGAGAGTGGGATCTCCATTTGACCTGCTGTGGCTGGGAAGACACTGAAGGGTCAGGTGGGGACCGAGGCTTGGCTGTGCTACTGGGCTGCAGGGGACAGGTGGGTGGAGAGAGGCCAGCACCCTGGGGAAGAGGACAGCAGCTAGAACACGGAGGTCCAGTCCTGGCTTGGCCGCCATGGCCATGTCGTTACTCCTGGGTTTTTGCTTTCTCGGTGCAAACAAAACAGACACTGTGACCACCAGCAGCCTTGGTTCTGGCATTCTCCACTTCTCTGTGCGTGAGCTATGCCTGCAGAGATCTGCAGGGCTGTGGCCGCTGATGGGACCCGGGGTGGGAGAGAGGACTCCAGGATGTGGGACCTGGGAGGGCGGGGCTGTGAGTGGAGTGGGTCAGCTCTGTGGGGTGGGGACTTGGTCTCAGGCACTGGCGCTGCCCACAGTGGGGGCAGGCGTTCGCAGGCAGTGGGAACAAGTCAGGGATGGAGACGTGGCTTGGAAGTTCTTCCCGTGGAAGGGCGAGGTTAAGGAAGGCAGGCCTGGAATAATGGAGGGAGATGACATCGAGAGAGATGCCAATAGCAGAAACTTGCAGATGTTCCCTTCAGGGACAGGAGAAGCATCGAGAATGAGAGAATGTGTGGAGGCAAGTGGCAGAGAAAGCACATGAAGAGCCAGGAGAGAAGGCATTTGGGGGATGATGAGGTTGACAGTTACGGACATAAAAAGAATTTTGCTATAATAATAATAATACGGAGGAGCCACAAAGCATGTAGGGAACCCCTTCTGTGCATAAACCTGTATTCGGTCAATGCTCTCCAGCCGAAGCCTGTCATGGAACAACACTGTGCTCGTTGGCTCATTGTCACGAGGAAGAACCACGGTGTGCAGAGCCCTGGGGTGTCAGCAAGGGGGTCTGGGAAGGGCCTGCTCCCTTGGGCTTGCCAGCAGGTTTGGAGGAGTCTCCAGGAAGGGGAGCTTTCCTCCCCTGGACTGGGTGCTATCTGGAAGTGGCCGATCCTATGGATTGGGGTCTTAAATCCCCTTCGGAAGGAGAGAGGAGTGACGCTAGGTTGGAGCTACCCTCCGTGAACAAGCCCCTTGTATCGGCCAGCCCGGGGGAGGTTTGGAACAGCAGGAGGCACCAAGTTCACTCCTGGGGGAAGAAAGCAGGAGAGGAGGGGGTGGAGACGGGGACGGGATAAAGGATGGCCTCTCTGTAAGGAAGAGGGACAGGGAGGCTAGGACCACTCTTCTGTGACCCACACAGCCAAAGAGCTCCCAGTACTGGCTTTTTGATGGAACAACCTCAGCCACCAAGTTCACAAGTTTAATATTTAGGACTCTGGAACGCACGTATCTGCAGTTGCTTGTTTTTCTAGCTGTTCTTTAATTTCTTTGCTCAATTCCCAAGCAGCTATCAGAGCTAATGAAGCAATTCTATTATTAAACCACTTAGAAATTTAGAAGACAGTGTACTCAAGATTTCAATGGGATAATTAGATATTGGGGAGAAAAACATTTGTAAGAGAATTCCATAAAATGTCGATGTTATCCCTTGGTACCACATCCTGGGAAAAAATAGGATCACTCACAGAGCTCAGAAACCAGCTACTTTGTGCGTTTCGGTAAAAAGCAAAAGCATTTCTATTTCCAGTGGAACGCTTTATGAAACACTTGAAAAATATAGATCTGAAACTCCATTTCTGATTTAATGTCTACTGAGAAGGTTAGATTCATTTTGCACTTTTGAAGAAGCGTGTGATGCTGCTGAAAGCATGAGGACTTGCTTTGGCAGAACCAACACCCGCTAAGACACTGTGGCGCCATTCTATTCTCTGCTGAGAGTCGTGAAATAGATTCTAAGTTTTATTTTCGTGGATGGAGAAGCAGAGGATTTAGGATATGGTCAGGATGTGGAAGGGACTGGGAGGATGACTCTCAGTGGGCAGAGTCCAGAGAGGGCCCCAGGAGGTCTTACGGTGTTATCTGTGGCCCCAGTTCTATCTCCTGCTGGTGATCAGATGTACAGTGACCTTGACCTTGGCAGTGACCCACATTCATATGGCTTAACAATTTACAAGGCTCATTCACAGACATTACTTCACCAGTTTCAGATCACCCTTGGAAACAGGTGCAAATAGTTTCCTTCCAAGGGCATATGCTGTTCACACGGTCAGAGTCAGGGCAAATTTGAGTTGTGCCCAGTTCCAAATTTGTCTGGACGCTACATGCCAGGATAGACACATGCACGTGTGTATGAACCAGGTGTCTGGTATGGGACCTGGAAGCAACTTGGAAGGGAAGGAAGAGCACTAGATTTGGAGCCAGGAGGATCTGAGTTCAGATCTTGGCTTGGTCCCTTATTACTCACTTGACTTGGGCAAGTTATCTACCCTCTGAGGCTTATTTTCCTCATCTGTAAAATGGAGCTGGCTACAGCACCTTCCTCTCAGAGGTCTTCTGAGGCACGAATGAGACATGGCATGTGGAAGCAGTTTATGAATGATGAAACGTCCTGCAAATACAGTCACTGGGGATTTACCGGCAAACCTGGTGTGTCCCGGGGAGGGTGTGAGTGCAATGTTGGAAGACCCTCCTCCTCCTCCTTATTTTTGTGTTGTTTCTCTCTCTGGCTAATGTTCAAATAACTCTAATTACATAGTTGTTATTTTGCATTTAATTGTTTGCCCATGAATTGATTCACTTACTTAACAAAATTTATTTAAATGTACTTACGCACACTGTACGAAATGAGAACATTTAGCCGTGGCACCGACAGGGGAATTGGAGACCAGGACTGGCGTTCAGGGACTGCTGTTACCGAGCAAGTCAGGGGACAGTTCCTCCCACAGCTTCCTTCCCTGCGGCATTGGGAGAGGACGACTCCTTCCTCTGTGTTGTGGTGAGGATCACATATGTGCGAACACTCTGCATTAACTGGGGAGGTCTGAGGATTCTTCGCAGAACAGATGCCTTTCAGAGAAAACGAGACAGCTGCCATCCGGGGAGGGGGTGGTGAGGGCCAGTGCATTTATAAGGTGGATTCTTCAGACCAGGAAAAATCATTTTCAGGAAGCTCCTGGGGAGCACTCGTGCCCCGTAAATTCTTTATGAGGACGTTAAACCAGTAGGCTCCAGCCCCGGTTCCTCCATAAACTCTACGACGTCTTGGGAGATATTAAAGCTATTTTTTTCTCGGAAAGACTAGTTGTGTCTTCCTTAGTGGTCTAGTGCTTAGGATTCGCGCTCTCTGAGGGACTTAGTGATGGGGAAAGGAGTTCTTAAGAGCTTGTTCCATTCAATGCTGAGCCATTTGGTGTTTGAAAAATCTGTGTTCATCAGCTCACGCTGCCCTAACAAAATCTTGAACAACAGCAATTTATTTTCTTACAGTTCTAGAGGCTGGACGTCTGAGATCAGGATGCCAGCATGGCTGGGTTCGGACGAGGACCTCTCCCTGGCTCCCGATGGCTGTCTTCCTGCTGTGTGTCCACAGCAATAGCAGTGAGCTCTGACGTCTCTTCTTACAAGGGCACCAGTTCTACTGGATGAGGGCTCCACCCCTCAAGACCTCATTTAACCTTCATCTCCTTCTTAAAAGCCTTATTTCCAATGCGGTCCCATGGCGACGGGGTGTTGGGGCTTCAATATATGAATTTTGGGGGCTCACTATTCAGTCCCTAGCAAACCTCATGTTGATCGAGTCTGCAGAGGTGGAGGGGGTTTAGGAGTCAGACTGACCCAGTTCAAACCCTGCCCTGCTGCCTGTAGCTGAGGGACGTGGGGCAAGTTACTAACCTCTCTGAGCCTTTTTCCTCCTCTGTGAAATGGGGGTAACAAGACCACACATCCCAGGGTTTGTGTAACAATTACACAAGGCAATGATTGTGAAGCACCAAGAACTCCTCCAGCACCTTGCAGTAGTCGATGAGTCAGTCCCTTCCTTTCTTGCCCTCTCCTAAGCTGCCACCTCTTGGCTTCTTGCTCCTTGCAGGCCGAAGAGGTTGAGCTGCCTTCAGGGTCTGCGTCTGCTCCTCCGGTCTGGGGCTCTGTGAGCATGAGACCGCAGTGCAGTGCCTAGTGGGCCCGGGGAAGATGAGAATCCCTAACTTTCGAGGTTACTAAGATTAACTAAGATACTTAACTCACTTCTTGGCATGCAATAGATACTCTAGCAACGTTCTTGCACCGTGGCTCTGATGCGTCTGTGTTGGGAGGATGTCAGTCAGCAAAGATTTATGGAGCACTGACTATGTGCCAGGTGCTAGGATGTAAACGGGAAAAGGCAGGTGCAGCCCCTGCTCTTATGGAACTGAGGGTGCTTTGGAAGGAGGGAGACATTAAACAGATCGTGACAAAGGACAGGAAGAGCAGTTTTAGAAAAACTGTTTGCAGAAACACAAAATGATGTGTCTTGAGGGGCCGTCAGCCATGGTCGTGTTCACAGAGATCCCACAGCGAGGCAGTGGCAGAACTGTTGGCCACACCCTCTGCTGTGCCCTTGATCCGGGCAAAGGGTCCCTTCAGGAAACTGAAAACAGAAAAAGTAGGGTGGCTGAGTGGGAGCTGGGCAGACGGGCATCTACGGTGAGTGCTCAGGAAATCCTAGCTCTGGCCTTGTGTTTCCCTCATCCAGCCTGCCGGGCTGGGGCACGGGCTGGACCCAGCCGAGGGCCAGCCTGTGGGCACTGGGCTCGCTGTGCTCCTGGAAAGCTCTGAGAGGAGCAGTTTGGGGACCCAGCTCTCCCCTCTGCCACCTCCAATCTGCCACCGAGAGGCAATGCTGCCCTTCACTGCCCGCCAGCTCCGCCCTGGCACTCTGTGCAGGGTTCAATACGTGATCTCATTTAGCTTGTTCCCTGAGCAAAAACCTAAGAGGGGCCCTTGATCCCTGTCTACAGGATGGAATGTTCTCAGCAGCCCAAAGCTAGCAGATGTCTGAGCCAAGGTCTAAACCACCCCTGTGGGTCTCCAGGCCCTAGCATGGCCCACCCCGTGCCATGGCCTCTGGGGCCTGCGGGACACGGGAGACAAAGTATGGGTCTCTCCCATGGCTGGGGGCTCATATGTGTAGTCCTGGAGCCATGACCCCCTGCCTGGGGCCTCTGTGCCTCCTGTTGCTGCATAGAAGGTGTCCCTTGGAGGGTTCATCCTTGGGCCCTGACAGCTCATCCCTTCTGGGAGAGGTGCCCCGGAGCGGGGTGCTGGAATTCCTGCCCTAAGTCCCTGGCGCCTCATCAAGTGCCAGCTCAGCTTGCAGCTATGAATCTCCTCTAGACCATCTCCTGTTTTGGTGTCCTCCGGGCAGCCACTCCAGGTCTCCATGAGTCACAGAGCCACTGCTTAACCCCTGGTCCTGCTCACAGTGGGAAGCAGAATTCCACTCATCGCAAACACATTCCCAGGAGTTGAGGAGCCTTGTTTGTTGATACTATCACGGTGATTGAAGATGCTTTGGACTGGGGGTTGGGAAATGCAGCTTCTAGTATCAGCTTTGCCAGGGACCTGCTGGGTGACACAGGCAAGTTTCTGCCCTTCCTGGGGTGTTGAGAGTTTTGTGGTCTGCAAAATGCATGGGGGGTTAGGTGATGTGAGACAGGCCCATTGGGTTTAAGCACCACAGATTTGCCAGAAAGGCAGGTTTGGGATTGAATTTTACTTAGGCCAGTTACAAGTTGTGTGACCTTGAAATGGTCACTCAACCTCTTTGAGCCTTGATTTCCTCATCTATAAACTGAAGATAGTAATCCCTGTGCCATGGGGTTGTTGGGAGGATCCCATGAGAAAATGCACATAGGAATGCTGAGCCCGGCCTGGGCCACACAAGTGCTCAGTTGGAGATCACTTCTCTCTCTCCTGCTACTTTGAGTTAAATATGTCCTAACCCCTCGTACCTGTGAATGGGACCGTAGTAGGAATAAGATCATTGAGGATCTAACCAAGTTGAGACGGGGTCATACTGAATTCCTTGGGCCCTAATTCAATGGTGGCATCCTTATAAGGACATAGAGACTGTGAGACACAGACACGGCACACAGAGAGATCACCATCTGAAGACAGAAGCAGAGACGAGAGTGCTGCAACTGCAAGCTAAGAAACACAGGATTAACGGCCAGCACCAGAAACGAGGCGAGACAAAGACTCTGTTCCGGGTCTTTGGCAGGGTTGGGCATGGCCCTGCCACCACTCCTGTTTCAGACTTCCAGCCCCCAGAGCTGGAATTTCTGTTATTTTAAGCCACGCAGTTAGTGCTGATTCATTGTGGCATCCCTAGGAAACTAATTCCCTGTCCTTCTGAGTCCCTTTCCAAATTGGAAATTTTAGGATTGTATCCATTTACTAGCTCAGTCGTAAAAGAAATATGCAGTTGCAGGGGAGGTACTCAATGAATAGCGCTGACTGCGAAGTGGGGTGGGGTGGGGGAGCACAGGAGAAATGTGGTCGAGAAAACACGGTAGTCCCACATCTGCATTCCCCAGGAAAGGCTCAAAGAGCGTAGAGTTGGAAGGGCTCTACTTCTGTCTTCTCTCTTAGGCCCATTTTAATGACAGGAAAACTGAGGTCTAGGCAATGGGTGGACAGTGGCTAATGCTATCAGTGCCTGGGATAGTCCCCAAAAAATAGCACCCCAGAAGACATCTACTTTCAATCCTTGGAATCTGTGAATGTCACTTTATATGGCAAAAAGGGTGGTTGTTAAGGATCTTGAGAGGAACCATGGCAGAGGCAACCTGGTTCTCTGGGTCTCCCTGCGTGCCCAGCAGCAAACGCTTTCAATCTATTTGTATCTTTGCATCTAGAGTGTGTTTCCTGTAGGCAGCATATGGATGGATCCTGTTTCATGAATCCAGTCTGACAATCTCTGCATTTTGATTGGATTGTTTAATCCATTCACATTTAACGTTACTATTGATGTAGTTGGCTTTACATCTATCAGATTACTTTTTGTTTTCTATATGTCTCATGTCTTTTTGTTCCTCTATTTCTCCTTTACTTCTTTCTTTTGCATTAAGTGAATATTTTCCAATGCAACATTTTAGTTACTTTAATGATTTTTCTCTACATTTTTGGGGGTTATTCCCTCAGTGGTTATTCTAGGGCTCACATCTTAATTCATCAGA